>QJPP01000054.1:0-39592 GCA_003996215.1 Jaltomata sinuosa
GACCAAGATTTAAAGAATGCAGTCCAATTGTTGACTCGTATACTTGCTGGTCAAGGACAAGGGCAAACAGGTACTAGTGGTGCAAATAGGGAAGCTAGTGTGCGGAAACGTGATTTCCTTAATTTGGACCCTCCATCATTCACCGGGTCAGATCCTAATGAAGATCCGCAAGACTTTATTGATCAAATCCAAAGGACCTTAGATATTATGCATGTATCTGTTAAGGAAGCAGTTGAGTTGGCAACATATAGATTAAAAGGTGTGGCTATATTGTGGTACGAAGCTTGGAAACAATCTAGGGGTATAAATACACCTTCAGCTAAATGGAAAGAGTTTAAAAAGGCATTCCTTGACCATTATCTGCCATTGGAGATTTGGGAGGCCCGTGCAACTCAGTTCTTAAATCTTCACCAAGGGAATATGAGCATGAGAGAGTATAGTCTCAAGTTTAATTCTTTGGCCAGGTATGCTCCTAATGTAGTAGCTACTATGGAGGATAGAGTTCATCGTTACATGGATAGATTGGATTCATTCCTGGTTAGGGATTGTACTATTGCTGCTTTGAACAAAGATATGGATATAGCAAGGATACAAGCTTTTGCACAAAAGATGGAGGATCAAAGGCAAAGGAGAAGGACACAAGAGTCGGAAAGAAGGCAGGCCAAGAGGGCCAGATCTATGGGCCAGTTTACGCCATCCCAAGGTGAGTTTAGGCCTCGGTTTTCTAATAGACTGTCTAGGCCATCATCTTCCTACTCTACAGCTAGCGCTCCACCTCGGTTTCAAGGGTCTAGGGCTAATCAATTTGGGCAAAGGAGTGAGAGTCAAGGCTCACAAGTAGCAAGGTACCAAGAACAGGGAAGTGCGACCCAACCAAGACTTCCTAGACAGTCTTGTAAACAATGTGGAAGAAATCATCCAGGTATATGTCGGCTCGGAACAAATGTTTGTTTTTGGTGTGGTACACCGGGACACATGATGAGAAATTGCCCTCAACGGGGCATGGGTAGCATGGCACAACCTACTGGATCGATTGCTGCATCATCATCATCGGTGCCTTCTTTAGGTAGAGGGCCACAGGTGCCTGCAGGTCGTGGTAGAGGTGGTAGAGGAACTGCTAGTTCTAGTGGAGTTTAAAATCGTACATATGCTCTAGCGGAACGACAAAATTTGGAGGTTTCACCTGATGTGGTTACAGGTACATTGTCCATCTTTTCATATAATGTATATGCATTAATTGATCCAGGCTCTACACTATCATATGTAACTCCATTGATTGCTGGAAAGTTTGAAGGAACGACAGAATTATTGGTTAAACCATTTGAAGTATTTACGCCAACTAGCGAGTCTATTATAGCTAGAAAAGTCTATCGTAATTGCATAGTAACTGTTTGTGACCGTAACACATTGGCTGACCTTGTTGAGCTAGATATGCGAGATTTTGATGTTATAATGGGTATGGATTGGTTGGCTTCATGTTATGCCATGGTAGATTGCCGAGCTAAGAGGGTGAGTTTCCATTTTCCAAAAGAGGCAGTCCTTGAATGGAAAGGTAATGTTGGGACACCAAAAGGTAAGTTTATTTCTTATCTTAAGGCAAAGAAGATGATGTCCAAAGGGTACATATGTCATCTAGTGAGAGTGAGAGATATAGATGCGGAGCCACTAGATCTTCAGTCTATTCCAGTGGTAAATGAATTTTCTGATGTATTTCTCGAAGAGCTTCCAGGTTTGCCTCCAGAAAGAGAGATAGAGTTTGGTATGATGTGATTCCAGGTACTCAACCCATCTCCATCCCTCCATATAGGATGGCCCCGGCAGAATTACGAGAATTGAAGGAGCAATTAAAAGATTTGTTAGAAAAGGGATTCATAAAGCCTAGTATATCCCCTTGGGGAGCACCGGTTTTATTTGTACGCAAGAAAGATGGCTCATTGAGAATGTGTATTGACTATCGGCAGTTGAATAAGGGGACAATTAAGAACAAATATCCCCTTCCTAGGATTGATGATTTGTTTGACCAGTTACAGGGTGCTAAGTGTTTCTCGAAGATTGATTTGAGGTCGGGTTATCATCAAGTACAAGTTAAAGAGAAAGATATACCCAAGACAGCTTTCCGAACACGGTATGGTCATTTTGAATTTTTAGTTATGTCATTTGGGCTAACAAATGCACCAGCAGCTTTTATGGATCTGGTGAATAGGGTGTTCAAGCCATTCTTGGACGTGTTTGTGATTGTATTCATAAATGATATCTTGGTCTATTCAAGATCAAAGGAGGACCATGCTAATCACTTGTGGCAGGTGTTACAGGTTCTTCGTGATCGTAAGCTATATGCAAAGTTTTCTAAATGTGAGTTTTGGTTAAAATCTATGGCATTCTTGGGTCATATTGTCTCTGATGAAGGAATAAGGGTTGATACTCAAAAGATAGAAGCCGTGAAGAACTGGACAAGACCTACAACACCTACAGAGGTTTGTAGTTTCCTTGGGTTGGCAGGTTATTATAGAAGGTTCGTTGAGGGATTTTCCTCTATTTCTGCACCCTTAACAAAGCTAACACACAAGGCAACCAAGTTCCATGGAGCGATGCATGCGAAAGAAGCTTCCAAGAGCTGAAGAATAAGTTGACTTCTACACCTATATTGGTACTTCCAGAAGGCATAGAAGGGTATGCAGTGTATTGTGATGCTTTGGGAGTGGGCTTAGGATGCGTATTGATGCAGCATGGTAAAGTAATAGCTTATGCCTCAAGACAGTTGCGGCCATATGAGAAAAATTATCCAACCCATGATCTAGAGCTAGCAGCGGTTGTATTTGCTTTAAAGATATGGCGCCACTACTTGTATGGGGTTCATGTTGACATATATACGGACCATAAGTTCTTGCAATATATCTTTAAGCAAAAGGATCTGAATCTGAGCAGCAAAGATGGCTTGAGTTATTAAAAGATTATGATGTTGATATCTTGTATCATCCGGGGAAAGCAAATGTGGTGGCCGATGCTTTAAGTCATAGGACAATGGCAAACACCTATGGGCAGTCCATGGAAAGACAAAGAATAACTAAGGATCTATACCAACTAGCTAGCTTGGGGGTTCACCTTCTTGAATCTCCAGATGAAGGGATTATTGTGCAAAATGCGGCAGAATCCTCATTAGTAGTTGAAGTAAAAGAGAAGCAATTTAAGGATCCTGTTCTATTATAGCTTAAGGAGAATGTACAACAAGGGGTGACAAAGGCATTTGAGCTTACGCAAAACAAAGTACTCCAGTGCCAAAACAGATTGTATGTGCATAATATAGATGGACTAAAGGAGAGAATTATGACAGAAGCACATCATTCAAGATATTCTATCTATCCGGGCTCAACTAAAATGTATCATGACTTGAAAGGAGTGTATTGGTGGATTGACATGAAGAAGAACATTGCAAAATTTGTTTCTCAATGTCCAAATTGTCAACAAGTTAAAGTAGAGCACCAAAAGCCTGGAGGTTCTATGCAACATATAGACCTTCCAATTTGGAAGTGGGACATGATCAACATGGATTTTGTCACTGGTCTGCCTCGCTCATTTCAGAAGTTTGACTCCATATGGTTTATAGTTGATAGACTCACCAAATCAGCCCACTTCTTGCCGGTTAAGGCTACTTATACAGTTAAAGAGTATGGAAGGTTATATATTAAAGAGATAGTTCAGCTACATGGAATCCCAATCTCTATTATATCTGATAGGGGAGCTCAATTCACCGCAAATTTTTGGAAATCATTTCAGAAGAGTTTGGGAACACAAGTGAATTTAAGTACAACCTTTCACCCTCAAACGGATGGTCAGAACGTACAATCCAAACACTTGAGGATATGTTACGAGCTTGTGTATTGGACTTTAAAGGTAGCCGGGATGACCATTTACCACTTATTGAGTTTTCTTACAACAATAGCTACCATTCAAGTATCAAAATGGCACCTTATGAAGCTTTATATGGGAGGAAGTGTAGATCACCAATCGGATGGTTTGAAGTGGGTGAAACTACCTTATTTGCGCCAGATCTTGTTCATCAAGCTATGGAAAAAGTTAAGGTGATACAACAGCGGCTGGCAATGGCTCAAAGTCGATACAAATCATATGCAGATATTAGAAGAAGAGGGCTGGAGTTTGCTATAGGAGATTGGGTATTTTTGAAGGTGTCACGAATGAAAGGGGTGATGAGATTTGGTAAAAAGGGAAAGTTAAGTCCACACTATATAGGGCCATATAATATTATTCGAAGAGTTGGCCAAGTCGCATATGAGTTAGAGCTACCCCGAGAGCTTTCAACTGTCCATCCGGTATTTCATGTCTCAATGCTTCGAAAGTGTATAGGTGACCCATCTCGTATTACTCCTACTGAAGATGTACAAGTTATGGGAGATCTCACTTATGAAGAAGTACCCATTGCTATTCTTGATCACCAAGTTAAGAGGCTAAGAAATAAGGAAGTAGCTTCCGTAAAAGTACTGTGGAGAAACCAACAAGTAGAAGAAGTTACATGGGAAGCGGAAGAAGTGATGAAATCCAAGTATCCTCATCTATTTCAGTCCGATGAGAAAGGTGGAAGTGTCAAGTTGAGGCATTAACGAGTAAGTATAAGTCTATATATATTATCTGTCTAATAGTGGTACTTAACTTAGGCTTGAGCTTGTTTGGGCTGGTTAACTTTAATATCATTCGAGGACGAATGTTCCTAAGAAGGGGAGGATGTAACATCCCATATTCTGCATATACTAGTCCTATTCATATATCACTTGATATAGCCTTGTTGTATAGGTGAGGGACCGAGTTTCTTATATGAGTAGTGATAGTTTAATGTGTATTGGGAGGTGTTGTAATGCCCTATTCAGTTCAGCACGTAAACGGCCAAGTTAACCTCGACAAAAGTATTTAAACTCGAGATGGTAAGGTTGTATTTGAGTAAATATTTAGGGTGAAGTTTTAAGTTAAAGCAAAAGGGATTAGAAATTAGAAAATAGAATAAAATAAGTGAGCTGCTTGCTTGACTTAACTAAGCTAGTAGGTGACAAGTAGGTGCATCACCTACTTTGACTTATTGACCAGCCTAAAGAACTAGGTAGGTGCATCACCTACTAAGACTATTTTGACTAGCTTAGAGGGCCAAGTACACCCATCACCCACTTGAATTAATTCTGGCCCAAAGAAGTGAAAGAAAGGGAAAGAATTGGCAGCCAAGGCCCAATAAGGTTAAGTCCAACAAAGCCCATGTAAAATGGCCAAGTAGGTGTATCACCTTCTTGACATTTTGTGGCTCAAAATGAGCAAGGAAAGTCGGCCAAAGCAGCCCCCCTTTAAAGGGGTTAAGACCAGCTCATTTCACCCATTTTAACTTGAAAAAAAATAGATTTTAGAAGTTCTTTCTTTCTCTCTCTCTTAGCTTCACATAGCAGCCATAAAATACCATTAGGGTTCTTAAGTATTCTCCCTCTTTTTTTTTTTTTTTGAAGGGGAGTTCAAGCTCTTGAAGAAGTACAAGTTAGAAGGACAGATTTTCAGAATTTAAGGTAAAGTTACTGCCCATTTTTACCCCTTTTTATATGCAAGTTTGATGAAGAATTCTGTATGTGTTTGTGTCAAGAACCATGGGGTAGTGATTGGAATCCTTGAGTTAAAAATACTTTCTTATTATGTTGAAGGATGTTTGGGATTGTTTTAGGAGCGGTTTTATGTGTATATATTTGGGACAGCTTGGTGGAACTTGTAAAAGGGTGTGTGAAGTTGTATTGAAGTATGGAAGGAGGGTGTGGTAATACACCACTTAATTGGGTGTTATGTTAACTTGCTGCCTGCACACCTTTGTATGTTGTTTGGTATATGTTGTGAAGTCGGAAGAGTTTCAAGGGACCTTATGAGAAGGTCGTACAGTATGTAGATATGTTTAGAGGAGAAGAGGTGAAAGGAACACTCTTGGTTTGATCAATTACGAGCTTACTGCCTAGTTACTGATTTAGTGGGATCAAGTAGCCCAAATTGGTTAACTAGCTACTAATACTAGTTTTGCCACGTATTTCATTGTAGATAAATAATCTGAAAGGGGGAAGCTTAATTCGTTGTAATATCCGAGTTACACAACAAGGTATGTAAGGTTTCTCAGTTTCATATTCCTTGGCATGAACTCTTATATTTGTGTTGTTACCAACGAAGTGGGTTTCCTAGTAAAGGTACTTTCAACAGCAAGCTTTGTGAGTTATTCTCTAAGCCAAATGAGGTTCAGTGTATCATATAAGCTCCTAAATAGTACGTTGATGTTACGTTTGCTCCTTATATCATTGTTACTGCCTTAAGTGCATGTTCACATGTCTTCTACTACTGGTCCATAGTTTTGAGCCCAATAAAGGTTACAACCACCAATGTAACAATCTCAAAGATTAAAGAAACTAAATGAAGTAATCTGTATATGTGTGGGTGGCAGCCCAGGGGTGAAAGCCTAGCATGGGTCGATCCCTATTTGTGTACTTATGGGTGGCAGCCTAGGGGCGAAAGCCTAGCATGGGTCGATCCCAATTTGTATATTTATGAGGGCAGCATCCCAGGGGTTAAATTGCCTAGCATGGGACTCCTCTTCTACCACTGATCAGTTGGTCACGTGTATTACATGCCTTACAATGATCATAAAGCAAAGAAGAGTAACCAAAGAACGTAATATACATGATTTCACAAGTGTAAGCAAATGTGATCTTCTGTTCTTATTTACATGTTTATGCACTGATACCTTGATTCTATTTGAGCTCTTGTTTACATATGGTTTACTTTATGCCTTACATATTCAGTACATTCTCTCGTACTGACGTCCCTCATGGGGACGCTGCATTTCATGCCGCAGGCACATGTACTCTTGCTAGTAGACCTCCCCAGTAGGAGCACAGGACACTCGGCTGCTGTTGGTGAGCTCCAGGTTGATTCGGGGCTTTACCGAGTCTTTGGTATATATTTTGGGTATTGTATAGTTAAGGGTAAGGCGGGGCCCTGTCCCGACCTAAACTAAGTTTGTCTATCTTGTAGAGGCTTGTAGACCAATGTTAAAGTAAAACTTAGTTATGTCTTTGCTCTTAACAGTTGTGGCCTCAATGGCCAGATCGTGTACATAAGTTTTGGGCCTATCTATGTTGGTCTTGTTATTCAGGCAACTTATCTATAGTCAAAGCTTCTTAATTGTCATAGTTATATGCATGATGAATCACAGGTTATAAGTTGGTTCTCTCGGGCCTTTAGGGCATCGAGTGCCTGTCCATCTAAATGGAATTTGAGGCGTGACAGCTACCTTGCGCTTGAAGTGCATCCTTTTTCTTCTCCTTTTTGATCATATACACCCCCAAACTTAGGGATTGCCTATGTTGTCTTTTCATTCCCCCCTCCCCCAAACTTAGGCTTTTAGCTTACTTTTCACTTTTAAGCAATTAGGGAGGACGGGTGCCAATATAGAGGTTCCAAAAAGGTCAAGGTGTTAAACAAGGTGCCAAAGAATGGTCACAAGCCCAAAGAGGGTTCACTAAGGTTGATGTCGAGGGAAGTCATTTGGGTGAAGTGCCTTAGCAAAAAGGGCCTAAGGTCATTTTCCAAGCTCGATCACACCTAGAATTTTGCCTTGAATCACATTCGGGGTAAGTTCTAGATGACACATATGCACAAGAATCAAGGTAAAGCCTCGCCACACAAGGCATCATGCCGTAAGACTTCTTTCATTAGTCTCAAAATCAATTGGAACAAATGATTTTCGACAAGCTATTTTGAGTTCATTACACACTCGTATGTGAATCAATCAAGCCAAATCGAGAGTGTGCAAGTCATGATAAAAGAATGCTTTCTTTAAAAATTTCATTTTTCCTTTTCCCTTTCCTTTTCAAAAATATCTATCCTAGAAAATTTTTTGGTGGCTCCATTTTGAGACAAGCACACTTTGGAATCAAATTAAAACTAAAACTTGGTATTTTCCCTTAAGAAAGTCAACTCTCAATCTATCATAAGGAAACACCAACCCGGTTCGACACAAAAATAAAAGAAAAAGAAAAAGAAAATAAAGAAAAGATTTTTGCTCCTTGGGAAAGAACTGTGGCATTAAGAAAACCCTCGGAGTTTATTGCTAAGCTACTATTAACAAGGCGATAACCAATTTAATGCACCCCCAAACTTAAATGGACCATTGTCCTTAATGACATTAGAAATAGGACAAGTTAGTACTCCTGGGGTTACTGTGCGAAACGCAAGAGGACTGGTGCGACCGCACATCGAGTGCACAAGCACATAGGTTAATCGAACAAAGATTTCTACTTGTTTCTTGTGCGGCAGATGTGCGATATGCATTCTGAATTGTGTGATTTGCACCCTCTATCACATGGTGGCTTAAAGTTTCAGGTTGGTTGCCAGTTGTCTGTAATGTGGTGCGGAACTGATGTGCATGCACATCTGCTGATGAAACCGCACACTAGTCACACATCAAGGCGACAGATTCGGCAACATTCTGTTTTGACCATGCGAGCTATTGTGCGATGCGCATTTTGTGACATGCGATCTCATGATGTGTCGCATGTCTTGATGATTGCTCCAATCTTCCTTATCTTGGTTCCTAACTTCACATCCAACAAAACTAACAAATAAAATAACACTAAAAACACAAATAGGTAAGAAATCAAAATGCATGTGTTGACTCCCATGAAGCACTTGGTTTAATATCACGGCTCGACGATGGTACCTCCCACTCATGGCTCATCAAGATAGAGGACTTCTAGAAACGGGACTTCCTCTGGAATGCCAAGTACTTCTTCACTCACTTCCCATTGACCTTGAAGGCTACGCCATCCTCATTTTTCAATTCTATGGCTCCATTGGTAAAAACCTGAAGCACTTTGAATGGGCCTGACCATTTGGACCTTAATTTTCTTAGAAAGAGACGGAGTCGAGAGTTGAACAAGAGCACCCAATCTCCCGGGTTGAACTCTCCTTTAAGATTTATTTTTAATACCCCGGAAACATATCTAGCTATTTGAGTTAAGAACTCCAGAATTTTTTTCATGTTCCAGGGTTTACGGGTCCAACCACGGATTGTGGTTTGAACTATGACTCGTGGAAGGAACTCATGGAATCAAAATGTAGACTGCCAGTGTTCCCACGAACCACGAGTCAAATGACGACTCATCGTTTGAACGACGGGTCCATCCTGTTGACTCGTGGATTGACTTCTGAGGATTTATTTTTGCCCAAGTCCCTTCCAGAGATTACGAGTCAAGTCTATGACTTGTTGTTTAAACGACGGATCATAGTTTGACTCGTGGTTTGACCGGAGTCAACTGAGTCTCCTGAGAACTATGACTACAATCGATGACTCGTGATTCATTCTACGGGTCCATCCTGTTGACCCATAGAAATGACTCTGCAACATGAATTTCCCAGTCAGGGTCTATGAATCAGAAGTATGATCCGTCATTTAGACCAGGACTCATAGACTAAGTCGTGGTCACTGAAAGTTGACTGGTTTTCTAACTTTTCTCTATTTAATTCCTAGGCGCATTTTGGCCATTTTCCACCCTATTTTCTACTAAGTGAAGTCATTTTGACTACTTTTAGAAGGGGTTTCACCCATATTATCCTAAGTCTATCTTAAGCTCTTCATTCTTCACTCAAGGAGGAAATTCTCCCTCAAGCTTCAAGTCTCCAAGCTCCAAGTCAAGTCTCCTAATCTTTTCCAAATCAAGTGGGTAATCTTCCACCAAAGTATGTGGGTCTTTAACAATGGGTTCCTTTCACCCTTGTGCCCAAATTCTCCAATTCTTATTTTAAATTATGAAGATATAAAATTAGGGTTTTGATCCAAAATTGGGGAAAAGTTTATGAAATTAGTTTCTATGTTTAAATTCATGGTTTCCTCTTGATTACTCATAATTTAATTATGATTCTCTTATTAGTTTTAAAATCCCAAGCATGAAAGTTGATTTCTAGCATGAAACTATAAATCTGCATGTTTTCAAGAGAAACTTGGCATGATTAGATATCATGGCCTTTATGAATTTATCAAATTGCATGCCAAATTCTTCAAGTATTAATTTAGAAAGAAAAGTATGTTTTTGAATTATGGCTATGCTAAGCTTTATGCACTATGATATGAAAGTTGAATGATACCCAATGTGTTTTCATGCTTTATAAATAAGATTTGGCATGAGAGTATGCCCTTATGAATAAGATTTGGCATGAGAGTATGCCCCTACGCACAAGATTTGGCATGAGAGTATGCCTTCATGATTATGAGCTACATGTATGCATATTTTGGGAGTAGTATTTAGCACTGAGAGGACGGGGTGAGAGTACCCTTAGTCCCATAAACTACGTTGCCAGCGTAGGTCATGATATGATATGATATGTGCCTTAAAGGCTTATGAGAGTGGATCCACGTCTTTATGTAGGGTGTCCTTGCCTTAGCGGGGATAGGACAGCTTTGCCAACTAGGGTTATATAGTTGGGTATGGTGACTTGTTCCTTGGCAGGGTTCAAAGTCAGCTTTGCTAACTGGGATTATACAATTAGATTCTATGTAGCTCACGTGGTCTCATATCGGTTATAAGAAACTCCCATATGTTATGTTTTCAAGTTTCTATGATTTATGAACTTTCTTATGAAACATCATCTTGAAGTTGGCTTTTGCCTTATGATTTGATTTCCACTATGATATCTTCTCATGATCTTTAGTATGCATGGATTTACCTAAATACGTTTTAAAGCATGTTTCACTCTATTTATGCATTGCTCACATACTTAGTATATTCCATAGTACTAACGCATATTGCGCTATTGCACTGCATCCTTTGATGATGCAGATTCAGGTGTCCCTCCATAGCTTCATGGCTAGAGTTCCCGGCCACTCACACTTAGCTTTGGTGAGTCCTAATAGTGCAAGGTCTAGGCTTTAGTCTAGCTTTTCTATGTCTTCTTTCCTTTCATATTATTGAGTTAGTTGGGGTATTGTCCCATCAACTCCTTATGCTAGTTTTAGAGGCTTTCAAACATAGATGTTATGAGGTGATCTTCGAGTTATATTTCCTATTTGACTCTCTTTTATATGATTATGCTTCCCATTGGGATTCTCTTACGATGCTTCTACTATGTCTTATCCTTGTTATGCTTGAGAATGCTATGACTAAGGGTTAACTTGGGATCTTTGTAGTTCCAAGACTCGTGTTACGTCTAGGGGGTAACCTCGGGGCATGACAAACTTGGTATCAGAGCTAGGTTCAAGAGTCCTAGGATATCTGAAAGCTGCACTAAGTAGAGTCTCTTTCATAGGTGTGAAGTGCGCCACACCGATGAGAGAGAGGCTACGAAGTGTTTTGGGAAAAACTTCACTTCTTCATGTTCACTATCATGTAATAGAGTTTGACTCTACTTCCCCTTCTAATCCATTCCTTACGTATTCCAGATAATGTATCCAAGAAGAAACCTCATGAGGAATGCTAATCCAACCACTCAAGATCATGAGGTTACGAATGCAGAATTTCGTGAAGCCATCTGTATGTTAGCTCAAGCCATGACAACTCAGTTGAATGAGAAAGAGAAACTAAAGAAGAGGAAGAGAAAGAACAAAAAGACCAGAACATAGAACCAATCGTCTTCTTAGCAGAGGTCATCCTAACCAACCCTATCTTCAGTTAGCACAACTGCCCTCGATTCTCAGTCGTGTCACCATAAGGCTCTGAAGACCTTGAGGTACCCTCGTTGTAGTAGTTGTGGTAAGTTATATTTAGGTGAGTGCCTTGCAGGTAAGGAAGGGTGTTTTAGGTGTGGTCATCTAGGCAATAGGATCAGGAATTGCCCCTCATCTAAGTGGAGCAACTGTGATGTTCAGCTCCAAAATGAATTCCTTTCATTGCCTAGCTAGCCGGGTCAGGGTATTCCTTCAGAGGTTGAATCAGGTACGTCACTAGATTTCCTTCCTTTATGCATCCATAGTCCCTGGACTGCTATTTTGGTTTGGGTGGTGAGTTGTCTTAACTTAGAACAAAGTGAAGATAGAAGGGTATTCGGGCTAGATTTTAGAGTAGTGTATGTTCTGTTAAGGTAAAACGATCATAGTCCCTTGAGAGGTTGGTGAGAGGTCCATAGACTTAGAAGGGTAGCATAAATCTAAGGGGGAGATGTTGGCATGTTGAATCAGTCAGATTTTGGAGGCTCAGGTGGTGATATCGTTGGGTATTAGAACAAAGTTAGGAGGGGAGGCAGAAGCTCATTTCCATCCTAGCATCCTAAGTATAATACCACCATAATGATACCATTTTGCATGCCTTGGGTGTCAGCGCCATGGTTCTATTTCAATTTATGCACTCCATCAAGATTCACACTCATATTCAGCTTCTAGAATGACAAGTGATTTCTTTAGATAATGACTCTACTCTTACTCTGCGAGTCTATGAATCCCAACTTTATGCCCTAAGGTCCATTATATATGTAAACTCATGTATTGCAGTATGCTCAGTTATGTTTGCTCAATCAGTCTTCAAAAATACCTCAATGGCTAATCAAAGCATGTTACGCCATATATATGCTCAGACCTAATTCTTAAAATGATTCACGCTTATGATTTACTTATTCTAAAGCCCTGTGATCCTTGCCTTTGATGATGAGGGGTGGTTATCCCTACTAACTCATGTCTTACGTGCCCAGTATATGAAGTGCTCATGCCTATTGCACTCAATTCCCCAAGCCCCACCTTGAGTGGCTTGATCATGCTAAGTGTAAGTCAAGATCAATCTGTAATCCTTCATTTGTAACGCTTATACTCCTGCTCTTTCCTTTCAATGGTTTTGGTTTATGATGTTATAAGTGTTAGGGGAGAAGGCCTTGTAGTAGCCTAGCTGGGAGGTAGCAAATTCCTTTTCCTTGTTAGTGTACTTGTTCCACCTTGACCTCTAGGTGCGGGTGAATTATGAGGTACAGATTATTCATGCGAAATAGTTAGATGAGGAAGTTTAGTGTGTCCGTCTGTAGAAGTTCTTAAATTTGCGATCCCTAGTTATGGTAGGAAAGAGGAGAGAAGTCTTAAATAGGGTAAGCTACGAAACCATAAGGTGACCATAGTTATAAGCTTGAATATCGTGATGGGATACATGTGGATAATTGTTTTGTGCAACTAGTGACCCTTTGGTTGGGATCCCTAGGTTAGTTGGTTGTTGTGATAAGAGGGAATACTATCCTTAGAAGACATTCTATATGCAAGAGATCTGGTCGAGATAGGTTTGAACATGGAGAATCGGGTAGTTAGACTCAGACCTTAGTACTTTTATGTGCGCTATTGAGGTTGTTAGTTGCAAATGGTAGGAGTGGTATTCAGAAGAGAATAGTTTCCCCTTATATCTAACTCTTTCAGTTTGGTGTCCCTTTTGGTTTACTGTGAGTTCTAGAGTATGTTTGTTCTTTATGAGTTTTAGCTGAGTTCCTACTCTCATCCCAGGATAGTTATCATGTTGGATATCCAGTTCATGTCCTATTTGTCATTTTTACACTGCTTTGTGCATAATCTTTGTGAACAAGTCAATCTGTGTTTTTGTATGAGCCATCTCCTGATCTCATGCTTCATACTTTGCTAAATCTGCTGCAGATTTGCTAATATAGTATCCAGTACCAACTACTTCATTTTCCCTCGTATGCCAATCCCTGTTGGTCATAGTCAATTGGTCAAGAAATATTGTAGCTTGAGCACGTCATGGTACCCCTAACAATATTATCAGCAACAAACTTGTTTAATGAATCTAATGATCTATAGAATCTCTGGAGTAGCACGTGGTCGGGTAGACCATGCTTTGGGTACTACTTAATTGCCCTCTCAATTTGAAGTTTTTTCCCGGAAGTTTTAATCTTGTTGACTATGATAATAATTACGACTATAAACAAACTCGTGACTATGACAGGAAGATACGCTCTGCTCTCTCGTGACATCTACTTTAATCAAAAGATAACTACTAAAATAGTAAGTTGGATTAAAATACAATTCAAATAATCACGATAATTTAATTGATTAACTATCCCTATTCAAGATTAATTTTTTTCACTTGTAACTACTTTAATTACAAGTTTGATCGAACTTATGAATTCAATAAAGTCTAAAGAGGAACAAAATTGACGGCTGAAGAAAATGGTCGCCGTCAAATCACAATTACTGCTACCACTAGTAGTAGTATTTGGTTCTTCTTCCATTTTTTTCCTCCTACGGCTTAGAAGCTACGTGTCATCTTTCCTATATTTCAATTTTCACACCCATGGCCGCTTCTACCTTTCTCTCTTCAACAATCATCCACTCTCTCTAAACCCTAAGATTCCTTCTTGCATCAATACTCCACCAATGCCAACACCCGAAGCATCACACTCAATTTCAAAGGCTTTATGAAAGTCGGGTAATTGCAACAAAGGAGAAGTGCTCAACATAGACTTCAACTCTTGAAAGGCTTCCTCTTGAACATCTCCCCAAATAAAGGGTGTGTCCTTTTTGATCAATTCGGTTAGAGGGGAAGCAATAGTGCTAAAGCCTTTCACAAAGCATCAATAGAAACTTGCCAACCCATAGAAACTCCTCACTTCAGTTGCATTAGTAGGAGTTGGCCAAGATCTAATAGACTCAACCTTTTCATCATCCACCTCTACACCATTGGCATTCACCATGAACCCCAAGAATACCACCTTCTCCACACAAAATGAACACTTTTTGAGATTTGCAAAGAGCCTCTCATGTAGTAGGACATCAAATACTTTCCTCAAATGGACAACATGCTCCTCAACGGTCCTACTATAAACAAGTATGTCATCGAAATAAACAACAACAAACTTATTGATGAAGGGTTTCAAAACATGGTTCATTAACCTCATGAAAGTGCTAGGGGCATTAGTCAAGTCAAAAGGCATAACTAGCCACTCATATAAATCAAACTTGGTTTTGAAGGCCGTCTTCCATTCATCACCCGAGTTCATATGAATTTGGTGATAGCCACTTCAAAGATCAATCTTCGAAAATACACTTGATCCATAAAGCTCATCAAGCATGTCATCAAGTCTAGGAATAGGATGTCGATACTTCACCGTTATTTTGTTGACGGCTCTACAATCAATGCACATTCTCCAAGTGCCATTCTTTTTTAAAACAAGGATAACCGGTATGGCACAAGGGCTAAGACTTTCTTTGACAAGTCCCTTTTCAAGGAGTTCATCAATATACCTTTGTAACTCCTTAGTCTCCTATGGATTGCTTCTATATGCCGGACGGTTTGGAATTTGATATCCGGGCACAAAATCAATTTGATGCTCAATACCTCTGAAGGGTGGCAATCCATCGGGTATCTCTTCGGGAAATAAACCTTCATATTCTTGCAAAAGAGATGATACTATACTAGGCAAAGCACTAGTATCTTGGTTGGCATGCAATCATAGATTCTTGTTGACAAGGCACACAAGGAAGCATTCCTGATCAACACCTTTCAAACAATTACTTGGCTTAGCTATCGTGCACATCTTGTTCTTCTTCTTAGCCAAGTCACTTCCCTTTTCTTGCACACTTGTAGAGCTTGTACTAACATCCTCCACCAACTTCATTTCTCCCGGAGCTCCTTCATGATCCGGTAATCTTCACTAACTTGGTAGGGAGTTAAAGGAGCAAGAGAACTTTCGGCCACCAAATATAAAAGAATACTTGTTGGTTCTCCCTTGATGTACAACATCTCTATCAAATTTCCAAGGCCTTCTAAACAATATATGACAAGCAAGCATAGGTACAATATTGCAAAGAACTTCATCTTGGTATTTACCAATGCTAAATTTAATACTTACTTGCTTGAGGACCTTCATTTCACCACTTTCGTTGAGCCATTGGAGCTTGTAAGGGCTAGGATGCTTTTTAGTGGGAAGTTGCATTCGTTCCACTAAAGTGTCACTCATAACATTAGTACAACTCCCGTTATCAATGATCAAGGAACAAATCTTGTCTAGGATCTTGCATCTAGCATGAAACAAGTTTTCCCGTTGATCAAGCTCCTCTTTAGCAATAGCTCCCATAATCTTCCTCACAATACAAGACAAATTCATGTTCAAGGGCAATGGCTCATCATCATCACACTCTAGAGGCAATCTTGTATTCATAAGCATAGAAAAGTTTGGCCTCTCTTCTATCCTCTTATCATCATTCAAAGGTGTTTCATCATCATCACCTTTGGGTTTTTCATCACCACTCTCTTCACCACACTCTTCATCTTCTTCGGTATAGAATCTATCTTTGTAAGCCACTATAGTTCTCTGATTGGGACACTCACTAGCAATGTGCCCCCTTCCTTGACATCTAAAGCATTGAACGGTAGAAGGACGAGGAAAGATAGGTTTTAATTGATTACCTTCCTTAGCCTTATCATTCCACTTTGGCTTGAGTAGCAGGACCACTACCCTTTGTATACTTCTTAGTGGTAGAAGACTTCCACTTGTCATTGCTTTTATTCCATGAGGAAGTTGTAGTACCCTTGGTTTTAAATGACTTCTCATCTTTCAAGTCAATCTCTACCTTGGTAGCATCATGCTAGGCTTCCTCCAAGCTATCATAGTGTTTGAGTTGCATCGCCTTTGAGATGTCTTGCTTCAAGTTGGTGACAAATCATATCACCGTGTTTAATACCGATTTTTCAAGCTTAGACTTCAATCTCAAACTTTCAAACTTATCATAATACTCCTCAACACTTTTGGTACCTTCTTGATAACTTTTTGATGATATATAGGTGTAACATACCTCGCTTCCATAAAGGCTAGCAACTCTTTCCATGTAGGCAACTCATAAATGAGATCTCGAGCTCGTTCTCTCACCTTGGACTCCCACCATGTGGATGCATATCCCTCAAATTGAGTAAGGGCATATTTGGCTTTCATAGCATCCAAAATATTGTTGGTAAGGAATATCTGCTCACTTTGAATCCGTCATTCAAGGAATTCTTCCAGATCACTACTACCTTTGAAAGTTGGAAGAGTAATCTTGATGGTATTCAAACTCCATTCATGGTCACCATGATCTCCTTGTTGATAGCCATACTATCATCATTGTGGCCACCATATCTATCACCTCGATACCCATATTGATCACCGTTATGATCATCAAACCATTCACCTCGATCTCCATTCCCTTGCCATCTTGCACCTTGATTTGAACCATAACCTCCATGGTGTACCCTATCTCTAGGTGCATCATAACCTTATCGGCTACCATATTAAGGACCAACATAATTTCAGTTAATATTCATTCCCTCAAACTCTTCGAAGAGTGGGTTGTGGTGGTTATCTTGGTGCTCTTGGTTTTGGTTATGTGGTAAATGCAAGTTAGCATGTGGTGCATTTCAAAGTGGAGCTTGGTTTTGGTTTGCTACAAAAGGATGTTCC
Organism: Jaltomata sinuosa; assembly: GCA_003996215.1. Taxonomy (NCBI): domain Eukaryota; kingdom Viridiplantae; phylum Streptophyta; class Magnoliopsida; order Solanales; family Solanaceae; genus Jaltomata; species Jaltomata sinuosa. The sequence goes on from QJPP01000054.1 coordinate 17,431, forward strand.
TCTTGTAGCGGGTAATTTGGATGAGTGGGGCTTTGCCTAACATTGTTTGGATAGTTAGACATTTGGAAAAAAGGTTGTTGGTTATGTGGAGTGGGGCTTGGGTTGTTGTTTTGGGGGTTGCATAACTCACGTGCATGCCCTGGGTAATAGTCATTGAGGAACTTGTGTTCCTCTTTGCTCCCAAACCATGAGTGGTATGAGGTGAGTCCTCTCGATTGGGACTCGCAACAATCACCATCCGATCCTCCATATGATCCATCCTCTCATTCATGAGAGTCATGCCTCCACTTAATTCTGTTATTTTTCCATTCATATCCGCCATTTGCTTTGTGATTGAGGCAAAGGAGGCCTCCATGTTAAAGGACCCGTGTCCTTCATAAGCACTATCAATTGCTTTTGACATCGTACCTGCAAAATTCAACAAATGAGATTAGTAGCAAAGGTTCTTCACCCTCTCATATGTGAACACTCACTTACCTCCTATGGCGTCTTCCAAGGATTGATAGTGAACTCCCCATGATCAACCAAGTCACAAGTAACCTATCCTTTGTGGAGGAATGGATTCTTGTTACCCAAAAGAAGGACGACTCAAAATCATACGGACGGAGCCAAGAAGGTTTTCAACGATTACTTAAATGAGAAAAGCTTCACAAACAATGGGTACAAAATGAAACGGACGCAAGAGATCTAATTACAATCAAGTAGAGCAATACTTGTCGTAAGTTAGTCTTATGATATCTAGATGATAAGAGAATCAAAGAAAGGAAACAAAGAAGATTAAACCTGAGATTTGTTGGAGCAAGTCAGTTTTGGAACTGTCCGTTGGTGCGCCGCAATGTGCGCAACGCACTAGGGAAAGTGCCCAACGCACCTTACTTCGCACACCAAAACAGGAAACAAGTCCCCCTGGTGCGAAGTGTTGGTGCGAAATGCACCAAGCAAAGTGCTAGTCGCACCTCACTTTGCATAGCACCAGGCAGAACACCTGAAGCTTCTGCATTTGTACTCGTTTTTCAGCTTTTTGTACCTTTTCTTCTTAGTACTTACCCCTTTTGGTAAATTTCCTTTAGTACAAACACAAATACCTATTACCTTTACTCCTTCTTTGGATCAAACAACTTTATTTCACCTTCTTCTTCAACAATCACCTTGAAGAACACCAAGAACACCTATGAATTTTAAATTTCCAACTCTCTCAATTCAACTCGAAATGACTCCAAATTTTAAACGTAGCCTCCTCTCGATATAGTGAACAAAGCCCGATACAAATTAGAATCAAATCACTCCAAATGGAAGAGACCCATTTTATGTTCTTCAAAACCCAAAAATGGTGAACCCTTCAAACCTCAACCAAATTCTACCAAACTTGAGATTCAAGCTCCCTATGAATAGGAGATCAAATCCCAATAGGTTTGAAGTCACAAATCAACCCAGATCTTGAACTTGTTCTTCAAGCTTCGTCACCCAACAGTGGTGAACCCTTCAATTCAACTCCAAACAAGCTCAAATCTCAGATCTAGACTCAATTGATATTAGAGAACACAAATCTAATATCAGATTTTCAAATAAAACACTAGATCAACAATTTTTTTATAGGAATTTTCTAAAAACATTTTTCACACAATTTTTTTTTGAAATTTTCAGATTTATGAATGTAGAATTAAGAATTGTGGGAACAATCCTTTAGCCTAAGCTCTGATACCAAATGATAAGATCTCGATTATGGAAACTAATCGAAATCTAAATGCGAAAATTAAATAAGGAAAAGATATATGAATTAAAGCTAATTAATCAAGTTTATGGGCAACAAGGGACTTTATATCCTCACCTTCTAATTGAACATAATTTACAAACAATAATCCCTCAATCAAACAAAGAGACAAACAAATAAATCGATAAATGGATGAATCTATGATTAATCAAGCAAAGAAGTTAACAAGCAATCAAAGGAATTCACCCTTAATCACTCAACTACCTATTAGAAATCCACCCAATAGACTATTAGGAATCCACCCAATAGATTTCTACAAAGCTAAGTTAACTAATTGGGAAATCCACCCAATGGCTACAAACTAGAGTATCAACTAGAAGCTTTCAAAGCAATTCAATATTCATCAAAATCTGATTAGCTAAGGAAAGGGAACCCCTATTTATAGCTATTACATAAAGGCCTAAAAGTGACCTTGAAAGATAGCCCAACATGGGTCCAACACACTTGAGGTGCATTTGGAGTGTGCATTTTGCACCACAAGGAGTGCTGGTCGCACCAGACTTTGCACCATGAATCAAAAGATCCTCTGCAGCCTTGTGCGATAGGGTGTGCATTTAGCACCTCATGAAGTGTGGGTCGCACCTTCAAATAGTCCACTGGCAGCCTTGTCTTCCCATGCGATCATCCATAAGTTGTAGATCCTTGATCTACGCTCTTTAATGGTCTCCAATGCCTCTTTCTTCATGAATAGAGCTTGTAAGGCTTGGAGTTCTTTGGCTTAGCTCCTTGTGAATGGCCTCGTAGGGGTTGCGCCAGGCGATATCGTAACAGCTCTTTAGCTTGACTATGTGTCAAAGGTCTTGATGGGTAAGTGTCATCCATGCTAGAATTGTCTATGCCATCCATGCTATTATTATCCTCCCCTTCTTGAAAAGGACCTTGAATCCAGATCCTAAAAAATATCAAAGAGAATGTGGACAAGTCCTTCCCCAACCCACACAAGGTAATTATCACAGGGTTATCATAGGGTTCATGATAATACCTAATGTGAGCATAGTAGACATATAACACTCTAAATAGCTCACTCTTATGATATAACCAAGTATCAAAATGACTTAGAAAGAGCACGTACTAAAACAAATCAAGAGACACTAGGCTACTCAAGCAAATTTGACAAAAGGGTAAATGATGAGAACTAATTTATTTAGGCAAACAAACATGCAAGTTCACATTGGCTCCACACTTCAAGAAGTACATATCTCCCCTTAAGTCAAGAAAAAAATTATAACCCTCATGGCTAAGTGCAACATCATAAACTAGGTCAACCCAAGTTATGACTCCACCCAATGTACTAGCCCACTTCAATAATGGAATTAGTTCCACTTTATCACCGGGGTTAAATACAAAGGTAAACCCCCTGTAACACCCCAGGTGTTTAAGTTTATTCTTTGTCTCGCATCGAGGGCTTACGAGGTTAAATTTGAAAGTTTTATTAAACACCACGCGTATTCGAGAACGTCCGATTTAAATTGGAATTTGAAAAAAGATATTTTTATTGCCTTCCTAAAAATATTTTAAATATTTATGAAAAATTCTTTAGTTACGATATATTTGTATATGTATATATTTCATAAGAGTTTTATTAGTTGTTAATACTTTAACAAATATAGTAAGTCTAGTTATGTTAAAAAAATTATAGTTTTATGAGGTAAGTTTTATTCAAAATGATTTTTTAGTAATTATGATATATTCAAAAGGTTGTATTTAGTTTATCATGAATCAATGCAATACCCAAGTGCATACGTAATGTGATAAGTAAAATAGAGGTGTGACGCATGAAAGCTGATGGACGTGTACATCTATTAATTGAAGGTGGCATTAACCCACCACATGGCATGTCAAGCTTCTTTTAATAATTAATGAGATGATCTCATATATTGTAATATGTATACTTTATTCAAATTATCAATCAAAAAAATAAAGTTACCACATTTTATATATCTAGTAGACCATAATTGTTGGAGAAGGATCACCAAAGTAAGGGAGAGGGTCGATGTATAAAGAGATGCACACTATGTCCCTTGATATACTGTTGAATACATACTCAAATCTTATTTGATTTTAAAGATGTAATGTGTATTTCTATGATGACTGTAGAAGATGGGTAAAAACATTGTGAGTGTAATAATCACTTAGAAGAATTCACAATTCTAGACAGTGTACTTGTGATTACTATTTGTTAGTTGCTCTGGAAAGTCATCTATATGCTTGGCATCATCTATTATCAGTGAAGATGTAGCAATGAGACATCCAGATGGATGACTTGGATGGAAACAAACTCTTCCATATTAGTATGTTAATTACTTTCAAGGCAACTACACAACAAAAGGAGATTAAAAAGTATGAGTGGTGTATACCTTGAGGCGCAGATATGCGTTGAAAGGGTTTAGTGGGAAAATTATATTTTGACATTATATTTGATCTCTGAAAGGAAATCAATTATCTACATCAAGGTATTCAAGCTCGAATTCGAGGTATGTAAAGGCTACTTCTTTCTTTTCTTGGCACGATTCTTTGATTCTAGCAATTATAAATTTATCGTGCTTTTGAGGTATTATTTGTAGAGCTTTAGAATTATTATGGTGTTTTATAGCCCTTATACCATTATTCCTCGTCATGAACTCGTATTTGATAGTATTGGCTCCATGTCGAGTGGGAAAGTAGTAACTACTTATGTAATCTTGTTAATGGGCTGACTTGGGGCGAGCATATCTCCCAATATATAAAGATCTAGAGGGTCTATCATATATCAAATTAAATTCTTTTGAGTCTAGGTTCTAGAACATCAAATCTTTCGTCCATACGACATCAAATAAAAAAGTTATGACCATTTTACCACAGACTGTCTATGCAGAATCGGTAGGGCCAAAATTATCATAAAATTGTGTTTTGACAAAGTAACGGTGGTGGGTCCTTTTAAGAACTTGTTTAGTTTTGGATTCTGAAGCTTTTGTCGTGGTAATCTCCCTTTTATGATCCTCCCTCATAATCTCACGTTCAAGAATCTTTTTATTGACTTTCGAGCCAAGAAGCAGTGTTTTGGATACCGTGGCTCTGGATAACCCTTTTTCTCATTAGTTTGGGTCATTATTGTTGTATGTTGATGGTAGTAAAGTGTTGGAGGGACTGGTGGATTGGTGCGCTTCTTGTCGGAGTTGCGTACAATAATTATTGGATTGAACAACGTGAAATACACCTTGTTAGATTATCTCGGGAGCTCACTGCTCTTGTGCGACATTGATAGCTTCTTGTTGTTATTATTAGCTATGGATATAGCAGGAATTGTGATGTTAATTATTGAGTTAAAGTGGGCTGGTCATAATAACTACTTTAACGCCTTACTGATTGAATATGGGTCGTTCCGACGGTCTTGTTGATTCTCGTAGTTATTGCGTTATGATCAGTTGTTCGAGCTTCATAGAAACACCACCTCTGAGATTCAATTGAAAGGCTTGTTAAGTCCATCCTTCTTCTTGGCATGTTCCTTTATAGTCCATAGTATGTTAAGGCTAAGCGTTGTCCTTCCTTTGAGCATGAATTGTAGAAAATTCCTAAATCGTCAAATGCGATATTTTACTATTCTATTGATAGAAAGACCTTCTGTGAAAGGCATTGGGATCACAACTGAAGTATTTTCATAACACAATGATGTTGATATTCCACTCGTTCGATTATATTGGGTATTCAACATCTATATGTCATTTTTCTGATTCCCTTGACTATAGGTCTATATGTATAAATTCTTATCCTTCTTTGGGTATTGTGACTTAAAATGATTATGAAAGAACATAAGAATTTTCAACCAGTTCTCCTTCCTTGCTAAAATACTTTTCGGAAAACTCTAAGATAATACGTTAATTTCCAAAACTCTTAAATGTAACTCGCATGTTTAAACTACCAAAGGACTCGATTTTTGAAGTACTTTCTTTTACAAACCATTAAGTTACCTTTTGAAAGTCAAGTTAAGTATTCAAGTTTATTCTAAAAGTACATGAGGTTCTACGAGGCTTTTACATATTATGCGAAAGTGATTATGAGATTATGAGAACAAGAGTACCAACAGGCCAAGATTGACAATATAATTATGATGATATACGTGCATTACACATCCATGACATGACATGCTATGCATCAGACTCTTGAGCTATAATCGGGAGGTATGAGGCCTATTGCCTATATTTATACGTATGAGATACAGATGGCCACGAGTTGGCAAATATAATCCCGGTTAGCTACCGAAAGACACCACCATTGCTAGCACTTGATTGTGTATGACATGCATTTGCATCTATATATATGTATTCATGACATATGATTATGTGAGCATACCATGCATATTTGATTTCTACAAGGTCAGATGTCGGCCATGGAGGCTATCAGAGTTTCAGTTTCAGGTGGTATCTCTATTACCCTTTTTATAGCAGTTATTTATGATTCTACGTTCCACCTTACATACAAGTACATATTTATTCTTACTGACGTCCCATTGTCTGGGGATGCTGCATTTTATTTCGTGCGTGCAGGTCGAGGTAGGGATTCTGATCAACCCCTCCACTAGGATTTGGGGTTCAGCGGTGAGTTGGTAAGCTCCACCTCTTCCTGGAGCTATCATAGAATGTTTACTTTTGTTGTACAGTTTGGGTATAGTCGGGGCCTTGTCTCGACCAGTGCTTATGAAACTCTTAGAGGTTATTGTGGACATAGTATTCTGGGTTTCTTTCTGTAGCTTCCAGTCTACAGCCGCATAGGCTTGGCATGTATATATACGTATGTATGTCTTCAGTTGCAACCTCGTCAGCTAGTTAGTACTTTGTTATTTTTGGCTTGTTTACCTTCGTCTATGTGACATACTGTCATTCAGGTTATGACCTTAATGGTCCAGGCTTAGTATTTCAGATGTTATGCTTCCCGACCTTCTGGGCCTACAATTGAATCAGTTATGTTTTTAGTGGCTAATTCGGTTGAATAAGGTATCAAGTGCCATTCGCCTCTCCCCCTATTTTGGGGTGTGACAAACTTGGTATTAGAGCAGGTCGTGTCCCAGGGAGTCCACAAGTCGTGTCTAGTTGAGTCTTGCTTATGGGTGTGTTGTGCACCACACTTATAATCAGGAGGCTGTAGGACATTTAGGATTTGTTACCATTATTTCATTTTTAGATCGTGTGATAGAGCTGAGTAATAGGAAGTTACTTCTGATTCACACTCTGCTTAAATGTCATACACATTCTATCTATTAAAGGACACCTCAGATTAGGCCAAAAGGGGAAATGCTAGTTTTTCCAAAGGATGCACTTTTTTGTTTATGACCGTTAGTCACATGGATGACTTATATGATTGTGTGCCTTTGATTAACCGATTAGATAGCGACTTATCTGAGTCCTTCTATGAGTTCTCAGTTTGGGTATGACATTTCTATGGGCTATAAATTTTTTTGTTTATTTTATAAAGGTACGAATTACCTACTGAAGTAAATTAATATTAGTTTGTATGTGCATCTTTTATAGTTTACTTGTTTATAGGATTGTGTGTGTTACGTTCCTTATAGCTTCATCATTACTTGTCGCTTGTTTCATAAGTTGCTAGTTATATGCTATTTTTATTTTCATCGGTAAAGATCATTTGTTTTATGATATTTGCATTTTAAGTTATTTGTCCACACCAAATGTATCATATTAGATCAATTACTTGCATGCCATGAGCTCTATACAGAAAATGCTTATAGTTTATCTATCAACTTACATGTTGGGTATGTTATAAATTGTAAATCATGACTAAGTTATCGTTTAATCATATAGTACCTTATTTAATTCTGAAGATAATTAAACTTCATAGAGGCAGATTTGTAAGGTATTAATGTAATTGGCGCATGCCCTATTGGGGTGATAAGATAATTAGAGAAAATCTTCTATAAAATTTAAGTATATGTGCATATACGAGAATAATAAGTTATAGTATACGTTCTATTTGAAATTATTTGGGAGCAACTTTATTTGCTAGCTTATCAAGGTTTACTTGTTAGCCATTGAGGCTTATTTTTCTTTTTATCTATTAAGAATCTGATTGTTAGTTTATCAAACTATGTTGGCATCCCACATAGGTTTACTCAATCATTGAGCAGAACTTTCTTACGTGTATCAGTAGTTAATTGGTTATATGATATCCTTATTTTAGAGAACTTGCTTATAGATTTTCCACCAAATAAACCCATGTTGATAGGTTATATGCTTTGGAAAGGGATTGCTTATGCATTATGTATTTTATAATAAGGAGACTTGTTTTTTTTACATGCTCACAGACTACTTGCTGACATATTACTTTATTTCTAGAACGCGTGACCACACAATTACGTGCATATATGTTAGAGACTATATGCTCACATATCATAGATTAATTGATCGCATGTGATAGACCTTATAAGTTATATATTTCTATAACACAGGCTTCGTAGGTCATTATTTGAATGTTAAGCATTTTTCAAAGTTTCTGTGATTTAGGATTCTATGTTTAATCAATTGTATAATGTATGATTAACTGTTTGTTAGACAAAAGTGTATATATTATGAGAGTACAATTTATATGCTTTTAGGACACTAGTCTTAATATTTCAATAATTGCATGCCCTGCGTCCATTAAGGGCATTTACTTAGACGCTATTGTATTACAGATCGTATGTCTATAAGATTTTTGTTGACTTAACTATTGTTCATATATTGTGCTCTCTCCCCACGAAGTGTTTATATGAAAGACATTCCAAAAAAAAACATATAAGCTCATATGTTAAGCGCTTCTTGTAATAGTTGTCTACCTGTTATTTGTCTCATAAGAGTATTTGTTCAGATGTGTGTGCTCATGCATCAAGGATCCATTAATTATGTGTTAAAAATAATGTTTGCTCTTGCATCATGAGAATTATAAGTTTTGTAGGTTACTTGTTTGCGTGTTATAGGCCTCACATATCAGATGTATATAAGGTAAAGAACTAGTATTCAGGGGTCAAATGTTTAGTTTTGTGGAGGCTATGAACGTATATGTTATTAGTTCAAGTGTTATAGAGCTTATATATAATAATTGAGTAGTCGTATGTTCTAAACTTTTATAGCCTAAGACTTTAGTTAAAATAATTACGCATATGCCTTCCTTATGAGATTAGCCATTCATTTGCTTACTATCTGTTTTAGGGATCACTGGTACGCACAATGTTATGTAATCCATAATTCATTTACACATTAGATTGCTTGTTCTTACAGTTTAACCGTATGCTCAACATACACTTAAGGATAGACATGTTCACAAGATAAGAACCTTTTATTGAGTTTTTATGATTAAGTCCCCCTACATGCTCAGTTACTTGAATGTTATTAACTCTACGTGATTGAATTGCTTAGATGTCATATACTATTCTATGCACAACTACTTGATTAGAAAGGTAAGGGTAAGTCACCCTCTTAAAGTGCAATGTGCGTTATATGGTAATTAGTGATATCTTGTTAATCATGTCCTTGTTGATATGTTTTGTATTGCCTCATGAGACACATAGGTTGGTTTTAGCTAAGTTTCAAGTTTAGGATAGTCCCATAAATAGAGGGAACTCTGCCGGAATTTATGAAAGGATTCCTAGCCTTAGCCCCTCCCCATATTTATTTTCATTCGAGGATGAATGTTCCTAAGGGGGGAAGGATGTAACACCCCAGGTGTTTAAGGTTGTTCTTCGTCTCGCATCGAGGGCTTATGAGGTAAAATTTGAAAGTTTTATTAAACACCACGCGTATTCGAGAACATCTGATTTAAATTGGAATTTGAAAAAAGATATTTTTATTGCCTTCCTAAAAATATTTTAAATATTTATGAAAAATTCTTTAGTTACGATATATTTGTATATGTATTTATTTCATAAGAGTTTTATTAGTTGTTAATATTTTAACGGATATAGTAAGTCTAGTTATGTTAAAATATTATAGTTTTATGAGGTAAGTTTTATTCGAAATAATTTTCTAGTAATTATGATATATTCAAAAGGTTGTATTTAGTTTATCATGAATCTATGCAATACCCAAGTGTATACATAATGTGACAAGTAAAATAGAGGTGTGACGCATGAAAGCTGATGGACGTGTACATCTATTAATTGAAGGTGGCATTAACCCACCACATAGCATGTTAAGCTTCTTTTGATAATTAATGAGATGATCTCATATATTGTAATCTGTATACTTTATTCAAATTATCAATCAAAAAAATAAAGTTACCATGTTTTATATATCTATTAGACCATAATTGTTGGAGAAGGATCACCAAAGTAAGGGAGAGGGTCGATGTATAAAGAGATGCACACTATGTCCCTTGATATACTGTTGAATACATACTCAAATACTTACTCAAATCTTATTTGATTTTAAAGATGCAATGTGTATTTCTATGATGACTGTAGAAGATGGGTAAAGGCATTGTGAGTGTAATAATCACTTAGAAGAATTCATAATTCTAGACAGTGTACCTGTGATTACTATTTGTTAGTTGCTCTGGAAAGTCATCTATATGCTTGGCATCATCTATTATAAGTGAAGAGTAGCAATGAGACATCCGGATGGATGACTTGGATGGAAACAAACTCTTCCATATTAGTATGTTAATTACTTTCAAGGCAACTACGAAACAAAAGGAGATTAAAAAGTATGAGTGGTGTATACCTTGAGGCGCAGCTATGCGTTGAAAGGGTTTAGTGGGAAAATTATATTTTGACATTATATTTGATCTCTGAAAGGAAATCGATTATCTACATCAAGGTATTCAAGCTCAAATTCGAGGTATGTAAAGGCTACTTCTTTCTTTTCTTGGCACGATTCTTTGATTCTAGCAATTATAAATTTATCGTGCTTTTGAGGTATTATTTGTAGAGCTTTAGAATTATTATGGTGTTTTATTCCCCTTATACCGTTATTCCTCGTCATGAACTCGTATTCTATAGTATTGGCTCCCTGTCGAGTGGGAAAGTAGTAACTACTTATGTAATCTTGTTAATGGGCTGACTTGGGGTGAGCATATCTCCCAATATATAAAGATCTAGAGGGTCTATCATATATCAAATTAAATTCTTTTGAGTCTAGGTTCTAGAACATCAAATCTTTCGTCCATACGATGTCAAATCAAAAAGTTATGACCGTTTTACCACAGACTGTCTATGCAGAATTGGTAGGGCCAAAATTATCATAAAATTATGTTTTGACTTGGTTTTGATAAAGTAACGGTGGTGGGTCCTTCTAAGAACTTGTTTAGTTTTGGATTCTGAAGCTTTTTTCGTGGTAATCTCCTTTCTATGATCCTCCCTCGTAATCTCACGTTCAAGAATCTTTTTATTATTTTTCGAGCCAAGAAGCGGTGTTTTGGATACCGTGGCTCTGGATAACCCTTTTTCTCATTAGTTTGGGTCATTATTGATGTATATTGATGGTAGTAAAGTGTTGGAGGGACTGGTGGGTTGGTGCACTTCTTCTCGGAGTCGCGTACAACAATTATAGGATTGAACAATGTGAAATACACCTTGTTAGATTGTCTCGGGAGCTCACTGCTCTTGTGAGGCATTGATAGCTTCTTGTTGTTATTATTAGCTATGGGTCTAGAAGGAATTGTGATGTTAATTATTGAGTTAAAGTGTGCTGGTCGTAATAACTACTTTAATGCCTTACTGATTGACTGTGGTTCGTTCCCACGGTCTTGTTGATTCTCGTAGTTATTGCATTACGATCAATTGGTCAAGTTTCATAGAAACACCACCTCTGAGATTCAATTGAAAGGCTTGTTAAGTCCATCCTTCTTCTTGGCATGTTCCTTTATAGTCCATAGTATGTTAAGGCTAAGGGTTGTCATTCCTTTGAGCATGAATTGTAGAAAATTCCTAAATCGTCAAATGTGATATTTTACTATTCTATTGATAGAAAGACCTTCTGTGAAAGGCATTGTGATTGCAACTGAAGTATTTTTGTAACTCTATGATGTTGATAGTCCACTCGTTCGATAATATTGGGTATTCGGCGTCTATATGTCATTTTTCCGATTCCCTTGACTATAGGTCTATATGTATAAATTCTTATCCTTCTTTGAGTATTGTGACTTAAAAAGATTATGAAAGAACATAAGAATTTTCAACCAGTTCTCCTTCCTAGCTAAAATGCTTTTCGGAAAACTCTAAGATAATACGTTAATTTCCAAAACTCTCAAATGTAACTCACATGTTTAAACTACCAAAGAACTCGATTTTTGAAGTACTTTTTTTTACAAACCATTAGGGAATCATATATAGTAACTAAGTGAAACACTTTAAGCTCTTTATGAACATCCTCAGGTTTAAGTTACCTTTTGAAAGTCAAGTTAAGAATTCAAGTTTATTCTAAAAGTACATAAGGTTCTACGAGGCTTTTACATATTATGCGAAAGTGATTACGAGATTATGAGAACCAGAGTACCAACAAGCCAAGATTGGCAACATAATTATGATGATATACGTGCATTACGCATCCATGACATGACATGCTATGCATCAGACTCTCGAGCTATAATCGGGAGGTATGAGGCCTATTGCCTATATTTATACGTATGAGATACAAATGGCCACGAGTTGGCCATATGATCCCGGTTAGCTACCGGAAGACACCACCATTGCTAGCACTTGGTTGTGTATGACATGCATTTGCATCTATATATATGTATTCATGACATACGATTACGCGAGCATACCATGCATATTTGATTTCTACAAGGTCAGATGTCAGCCATGGAGGCTATCAGAGTTTCAGTTTGAGGTGGTATCTCTGTTACCCTTTTTATAGCAGCTATTTATGATTCTAGTTCCACCTTACATACCAGTACATATTTATTCGTATTGACGTCCCATTGTCTGGGGATGCTGTATTTTATTTCGTGTGTACAGGTCCAGGTAGGGATTTTGATCAACCCCTCCACTAGGATTTGGGGTTCAGCGGTGAGTTGGTAAGCTCCACCTCTTCCTGGAGCTATCATAGAATGTTTACTTTTGTTGTACAGTTTGGGTATAGTCGGGGCCTTGTCCCGACCAGTGCTTATGAAACTCTTAGAGGTTATTGTGGACATAGTATTCTAGGTTTCTTTCTGTAGCTTCCAGTCTCCAGCCGCATAGGCTTGGCATGTATATATATGTATGTATGTCTTCAGTTGCGGCCTCATCAGCTAGTTAGTACTTTGTTATTTTTGGCTTTTTTACCTATGTGACATACTGTCATTCAGGTTATGACCTTAATGGTCCAGGCTTAGTATTTCAGATGTTATGCTGCCTGACCTTCTGGGCCTACAATTGAATAAGTTATGTTTTCAGTGGCTAACTCGGTTGAATAAGGTATCAAGTACCATTCACGTCTCCACTTATTTTGGGGTGTGACACCCCCCCCATAAATAAATGGGAAAACATGTCACATTCTGTAACATCCCGTATTCCGCATATACTAGTCCTATTCATATATCACTTGATATAGCCTTGTCATATAGGTGAGGGACCGAGTTTATTATATGAGCAGTGATAGTTTAATGTGTATTGGGAGGTGCTGTAATGCCCCATTCAGTTCAGCACGTAAACGGCCAAGTTAACCTCGACAAAAGTATTTAAACTCGAGATGGTAAGATTGTATTTGAGTAAATATTTAGGGTGAAGTGTTAAGTTAAAGCAAAAGGGATTAGAAATTAGAAAATAGAATAAAATAAGAGAGCTGCTTGCTTGACTTAACTAAGCTAGTAGGTGACAAGTAGGTGCATCACCTACTTTGACTTATTGACCAGCCTAAAGAACTAGGTAGGTGCATCACCTACTAAGACTATTTTGACTAGCTTAGAGGGCCAAGTACACCCATCACCCACTTGAATAAATTCTGGCCCAAAGAAGTGAAAGAAAGGGAATGAATTGGCAGCCAAGGCCCAATAAGGTTAAGTCCAACAAAGCCCATGTAAAATGGCCAAGTAGGTGTATCACCTTCTTGACATTTTGTGGCTCAAAATGAGCAAGGAAAGTCGGCCAAAGCAGCCCCCCTTTAAAGGGGTTAAGACCAGCTCATTTCACTCATTTTAACTTGAAAAAAAATAGATTTTAGAAGTTCTTTCTTTCTCTCTCTCTTAGCTTCACATAGCAGCCATAAAATACCATTAGGGTTCTTAAGTATTCTCCCTCTTTTCAAGCTAAGTTGAAGGGGAGTTCAAGCTCTTGAAGAAGTACAAGTTAGAAGGACAGATTTTCAGAATTTAAGGTAAAGTTACTGCCCATTTTTACCCCTTTTTATATGCAAGTTTGATGGAGAATTCTGTATGTGTTTGTGTCAAGAACCATGGGGTAGTGATTGGAATCCTTGAGTTAAAATACTTTCTTATTATGTTGAAGGATGTTTGGGATTGTTTTAGGAGCGGTTTTATGTGTATATATTTGGGACAGCTTGGTTGAACTTGTAAAAGGGTGTGTGAAATTGTATTGAAGTATGGAAGGAGGGTGTGGTAATACACCACTTAATTGGGTGTTATGTTAACTTGCTGCCTGCACACCTTTGTATGTTATTTGGTATATGTTGTGAAGTCGGAAGAGTTTCAAGGGACCTTATGAGAAGGTCGTACAGTATGTAGATAGGTTTAGAAGAGAAGAGGTGAAAGGAACACTCTTGGTTTGATCAATTACGAGCTTACTGCCTAGTTACTGATTTAGTGGGATCAAGTAGCCCAAATTAGTTAACTAGCTACTAATACTAGTTTTGCCACGTATTTCATTGTAGATAAATAATCTGAAAGAGGGAAGCTTAATTCGTTGTAATATCCGAGTTACACAACAAGGTATGTAAGGTTTCTCAGTTTCATATTCCTTGGCATGAACTCTTATATTTGTGTTGTTACCAACGAAGTGAGTTTCCTAGTAAAGGTACTTTCAATAGCAAGCTTTGTGAGTTATTCTCTAAGCCAAATGAGGTTCATTGTATCATATAAGCTCCTAAACAGTACGTTGATGTTACGTTTGTTCCTTATATCATTGTTACTGCCTTAAGTGCATGTCCACATGTCTTCTACTACTGGGCCATAGTTTTGAGCTCAATAAAGGTTACAACCACCAAAGTAACAATCTCAAAGATTAAAGAAACTAAATGAAGTAATCTGTATAGGTGTGGGTGGCAGCCCAGGGGTGAAAGCCTAGCATGGGTCGATCCCTATTTGTGTACTTATGGGTGGAAGCCTAGGGGCGAAAGCCTAGCATGGGTCGATCCCAATTTGTATATTTATGAGGGCAGCATCCCAGGGGTTAAATTGCCTAGCATGGGACTCCTCTTCTACCACTGATCAGTTGGTCACGTGTATTACCTGCCTTACAATGATCATAAAGCAAAGAAGAGTAACCAAAGAACGTAATATACATGATTTCGCAAGTGTAAGCGAATGTGATCTTCTGTTCTTATTTACATGTTTATGCACTGATACCTTATTCTATTTGAGCTCTTGTTTACATATGGTTTACTTTATGCCTTACACATTCAGTACATTCTCTCGTACTGACGTCCCTCATGGGGACGCTGCATTTCATGCCGCAGGCACATGTACTCTTGCTAGTAGACCTCCCCAGTAGGAGCACAGGACACTCGGCTGCTGTTGGTGAGCTCCAGGTTGATTCGGGGCTTTACCGAGTCTTTGGTATATATTTTGGGTATTGTATAGTTAAGGGTAAGGCAGGGCCCTGTCCCGACCTAAACTAAGTTTGTCTATCTTGTAGAGGCTTTGTAGACCAATGTTAAAGTAAAACTAGTTATGTCTTTGCTCTTAACAGTTGTGGCCTCAATGGCCAGATCGTGTACATAAGTTTTGGGCCTATCTATGTTGGTCTTGTTATTCAGGCAACTTATCTATAGTCAAAGCTTCTTAATTGTCATAGTTATATGCATGATGAATCACATGTTATAAGTTGGTTCTCTCGGGCCTTTAGGGCATCGAGTGCCTGTCCGTCTAAATGGAATTTGAGGCGTGACAAAAGTGGTATCAGAGCAGGTCATCCTAGGGAGCCTACAAAGCCGTGTCTATGTAGAGTCTTGCTTATGGGTGTGTTGTGCACCACATCTATAAACAGGAGGCTACGGGACATTTAGGAGTTGTCTCTTTTTCTTCATCTCTTAGATCGTGCAATAGAGCCACTGTTATAGGTTTATCGTATCTAACCTTTGAATTGTTTTCATTATAGAAAAAATGCCGGTTACTAGGAAAAGTAAGAGTACTGGTAAGCAAGTAGATGTGGCTACTGGAGAAGGGACCAGCAAATCACCACCTAGACGAGCTAATCAAAGTGCGGCTCAACTGTCTTCATCACGGACTTCCTCCACTCCTCCGTCTCCAGAAGAGCTAAGGAGGGCAGCAGCACCCCAAGAACCACCAGTTAATGCTACTGACCAAGATTTAAAGAATGCAGTCCAATTGTTGACGCGTATACTTGCTGGTCAAGGACAAGGGCAAGCAGGTCCAATTGCAGGTACTAGTGGTGCAAATAGGGAAGCTAGTGTGCGGATACGTGATTTCCTTAATTTGGACCCTCCATCATTTACCGGGTCAGATCCTAATGAAGATCCGCAAGACTCTATTGATCAAATCCAAAGGACCTTAGATATTATGTATGTATCTGGTAAGGAAGCAGTTGAGTTGGCAACATATAGATTAAAAGGTGTGGCTGTATTGTGGTACGAAGCTTGGAAACAATCTAGGGGTATAAATACACCTTCAGCTAAATGGAAAGAGGTTAAAAAGGCATTCCTTGACCATTATCTGCCATTGGAGATTCGGGAGGCCCGTGCAACTCAGTTCTTAAATCTTCACCCAGGGAATATGAGCGTGAGAGAGTATAGTCTCAAGTTTAATTCTTTGGCCAGGTATGCTCCTAATGTAGTAGCTACTATGGAGGATAGAGTTCATCGTTACGTGAATAGATTGGATTCATATCTGGTTAGGGATTGTACTATTGCTGCTTTGAACAAAGATATGGATATAGCAAGGATACAAGCTTTTGCACAAAAGATGGAGGATCAAAGGCAAAGGAGAAGGACACAAGAGTCGGAAAGAGGGCAAGCCAAGAGGGCCAGATCTATGGGCCAGTTTACGCCATCCCAAGGTGAGTTTAGGCCTCGGTTTTCTAATAGACTGTCTAGGCCATCATCTTCCTACTCTACAGCTAGCGCTCCACCTCGATTTCAAGGGTCTAGGGCTAATCAATTTGGGCAAAGGAGTGAGAGTCAAGGCTCACAAGTAGCGGGGTACCAAGAACAGGGAAGTGCGAGCCAACCAAGACCTCCTAGACAGTTTTCTAAACAATGTGGAAGAATCATCCAGGTATATGTCGGCTTGGAACAAATGTTTGTTTTTGGTGTGGTACACCGGGACACATGATGAGAAATTGCCCTCAAAGGGGCATGGGTAGCATGGCACAACCTACTGGATCGGTTGCTGCATCATCATCATCGGTGCCTTATGTAGGTAGGGGGCCACAAGTGCCTGCAGGTCGTGGTAGAGGTGGTAGAGGAACTGCTAGTTCTAGTGGAGTTCAAAATCGTACATATGCTCTAGCGGAACGACAGAATTTGGAGGCTTCACCTGATGTGGTTACAGGTACATTGTCCATATTTTCATATAATGTATATGCATTAATTGATCCAGGCTCTACATTATCATATGTAACTCCATTGATTGCTGGAAAGTTTGAAGGAATGCCAGAATTATTGGTTAACCCATTTGAAGTATTTACGCCAACTAGCGAGTCTATTATAGCTAGAAAAGTCTATCGTAATTGCATAGTAACTGTTTGTGACCGTAACACATTGGCTGACCTTGTTGAGCTAGATATGATAGATTTTGACGTTATAATGGGTATGGATTGGTTGGCTTCATGTTATGCCATGGTAGATTGCCGAGCTAAGAAGGTGAGTTTCAATTTTCCAAAAGAGGTAGTCCTTGAATGGAAAGGTAATGTTGGGACACCAAGAGGTAAGTTTATTTCTTATCTTAAGGCAAAGAAGATGATGTCCAAAGGGTACATATGTCATCTAGTGAGAGTGAGAGATATAGATGCGGAGCCACTAGATATTCAGTCTATTCCAGTGGTAAATGAATTTTCTGATGTATTTCCCGAAGAGCTTCCAGGTTTGCCTCCAGAACGAGAGATAGAGTTTGGTATTGTTGTGATTCCAGGTACTCAACCCATCTCCATCCCTCCATATAGGATGGCCCCGGCAGAATTACGAGAATTGAAGGAGCAATTAAAAGATTTATTAGAAAAGGGATTCATAAAGCCTAGTATATCCCCTTGGGGAGCACCGGTTTTATTTGTACGTAAGAAAGATGGCTCATTGAGAATGTGTATTGACTATCGGCAGTTGAATAAGGTGACAATTAAGAACAAATATCCCCTTCCTAGGATTGATGATTTGTTTGACCAGTTACAGGGTGCTAAGTGTTTCTCAAAAATTGTTTTGAGGTCGGGTTATCATCAAGTAAAAGTCAAAGAGAAAGATATACCCAAGACAGCTTTCCGAACACGGTATGGTCATTTTGAATTTTTAGTTATGTCATTTGGGCTAACAAATGCACCAGCAGCTTTTATGGATCTGATGAATAGGGTGTTCAGGCCATTCTTGGACGTGTTTGTGATTGTATTCATAGATGATATCTTGGTCTATTCAAGATCAAAGGAGGACCATGCTAATCACTTATGGCAGGTGTTACAGGTTCTTCGTGATCGTAAGCTATATGCAAAGTTTTTTAAATGTGAATTTTGGTTAAAATCTATGGCATTCTTGGGTCATATTGTCTCTGATGAAGGAATAAGGGTTGATACTCAAGAGATAGAAGCCGTGAAGAACTGGCCAAGACCTACAACACCTACGGAGGTTCGTAGTTTCCTTGGGTTGGCAGGTTATTATAGAAGGTTTGTTGAGGGATTTTCCTCTATTTCTGCACCCTTAACAAAGCTAACACACAAGGCAGCCAAGTTCCAATGGAGCGATGCATGCGAAAGAAGCTTCCAAGAGCTGAAAAATAAGTGGACTTCTACACCTATATTGGTACTTCCAGAAGGCATAGAAGGGTATGCAGTGTATTGTGATGCGTCGGGAGTGGGCTTAGGATGCGTATTGATGCAGCATGGTAAAGTAAGAGCTTATGCCTCAAGACAGTTGCGGCCACATGAGAAAAATTATCCAACCCATGATCTAGAGCTAGCAGCGGTTGTATTTGCTTTAAAGATATGGCGCCACTACTTGTATGGGGTTCATGTTGACATATATACGGACCATAAGAGCTTGCAATATATTTTTAAGCAGAAGGATCTGAATCTGAGGCAGCGAAGATGGATTGAGTTATTAAAAGATTATGATGTTGATATCTTGTATCATCCGGGGAAAGCAAATGTGGTGGGCGATGCTTTAAGTCGTAGGACAATGGCAAACACCTATGGGCAGTCCATGGAAAGACAAAGAATAGCTAAGGATCTTACCAACTAGCTAGCTTGGGGGTTCGCCTTCTTGAATCTCAAGATGAAGGGATTATTGTGCAAAATGCAGCAGAATCCTCATTAGTAGTCGAAGTAAAAGAGAAGCAATATAAGGATCCTATTCTATTACAGCTTAAGGAGAATGTACAATAAGGGGTGACAAAGGCATTTGAGCTTACGCAAAACAAAGTACTCCAGTGCCAAAACAGATTGTGTGTGCCTAATATAGATGGACTAAGGGAGAGAATTATGACAGAAGCACATCATTCAAGATATTCTATCCATCCGGGCTCAACTAAAATGTATCATGACTTGAAAAGGAGTGTATTGGTGGAGTGACATGAAAAAGAACATTGCAGAATTTGTTTCTCAATGTCCAAATTGTCAACAAGTTAAAGTAGAGCACCAAAAGCCTGGAGGTTATATGCAACATATAGACCTTCCAATTTGGAAGTGGGACATGATCAACATGGATTTTGTCACTGGTCTGCCTCGCTCATTCCGGAAGTTTGACTCCATATGGGTGATAGTTGATAGACTCACCAAATCAGCCCACTTCTTGCCGGTTAAGGCTACTTATACAGTTGAAGAGTATGCAAGGTTGTATATTAAAGAGATAGTTCGGCTACATGGAATTCCAATCTCTATTATATCTGATAGGGGAGCTCAATTCACCGCGAATTTTTGGAAATCATTTCAGAAGAGTTTGGGAACACAAGTGAATTTAAGTACGGCCTTTCACCCTCAAACGGATGGTCAGGCAGAACGTACAATCCAAACATTTGAGGATATGTTACGAGCTTGTGTATTGGACTTTAAAGGTAGCTGGGATGACCATTTACCACTTATTGAATTTTCTTACAACAATAGCTACCATTCAAGTATCAAAATGGCACCTTATGAAGCTTTATATGGGAGGAAGTGTAGATCACCAATCGGATGGTTTGAAGTGGGGGAAACTACCTTATTTGGGCCAGATCTTGTTCATCAAGCTATGGAAAAAGTTAAGGTGATACAACAGCGGCTGGCAACGGCTCAAAGTCGATACAAATCATATGCAGATATTAGAAGAAGAGGGCTGGAGTTTGCTATAGGAGATTGGGTATTTTTGAAGGTGTCACCAATGAAAGGGGTGATGAGATTTGGTAAAAAGGGAAAGTTAAGTCCACGCATAGGGCCATATAATATTATTCGAAGAGTTGGCCAAGTCGCATATGAGTTAGAGCTACCCCAAGAGCTTTCAACAGTCCATCCGGTATTTCATGTCTCAATGCTTCGAAAGTGTATAGGTGACCCATCTCGTATTACTCCTATTGAAGATGTACAAGTGATGGGAGATCTCACTTATGAAGAAGTACCCATTGCTATTCTGGATCGCCAAGTTAAGAGGCTAAGAAATAAGGAAGTAGCTTCCGTAAAAGTACTGTGGAGAAACCAACAAGTAGAAGAAGTTACATGGGAAGCGGAAGAAGCGATGAAATCCAAGTATCCTCATCTATTTCAGTCCAATGAGAAAGGTGGAAGTGTCGAGTTGAGGCATTAATGAGTAAGTATAAGTCTATATATATTATATGTCTAATAGTGGTACTTAACTTAGGCTTGAGCTTGTTTGGGCTGGTTAACTTTAATATCATTCGAGGACGAATGTTCCTAAGAAGGGGAGGATGTAACAACCCGTATTTTGCATATACTAGTCCTATTCATATATCACTTGATATAGCCTTGTCGTATAGGTGAGGGACCGAGTTTCTTATATGAGCAGTGATTAATGTGTATTGGGAGGTGCTGTAATGCCCCATTCAGTTCAGCACGTAAACGGCCAAGTTAACCTCGACAAAAGTATTTAAAATCGAGATGGTAAGGTTGTATTTGAGTAAATATTTAGGGTGAAGTGTTAAGTTAAAGCAAAAGGGATTAGAAATTAGAAAATAGAATAAAATAAGTGAGCTGCTTGCTTGACTTAACTAGGCTAGTAGGTGACAAGTAGGTGCATCACCTACTTTGACTTATTGACCAGCCTAAAGAACTAGGTAGGTGCATCACCTACTAAGACTATTTTGACTAGCTTAGAGGGCCAAGTACACCCACCACCCACTTGAATAAATTCTGGCCCAAAGAAGTGAAAGAAAGGGAAAGAATTGGCAGCCAAGGCCCAATAAGGTTAAGTCCAACAAAGCCCATGTAAAATGGCCAAGTAGGTGTATCACCTTCTTGACATTTTGTGGCTCACAATGAGCAAGGAAAGTCGGCCAAAGCAGCCCCCCTTTAAAGGGGTTAAGACCAGCTCATTTCACTCATTTTAACTTGAAAAAAAATAGATTTTAGAAGTTCTTTCTTTCTCTCTCTCTTAGCTTCACATAGCAGCCATAAAATACCATTAGGGTTCTTAAGTATTCTCCCTCTTTTCCAGCTAAGTTGAAGGGGAGTTCAAGCTCTTGAAGAAGTACAAGTTAGAAGGACAGATTTTCAGAATTTAAGGTAAAGTTACTGCCCATTTTTACCCCTTTTTATATGCAAGTTTGATGGAGAATTTTGTATGTGTTTGTGTCAAGAACCATGGGGTAGTGATTGGAATCCTTGAGTTAAAATACTTTCTTATTATGTTTAAGGATGTTTGGGATTGTTTTAGGAGCGGTTTTATGTGTATATATTTGGGACAGCTTGGTTGAACTTGTAAAAGGGTGTGTGAAATTGTATTGAAGTATGGAAGGAAGGTGTGGTAATACACCACTTAATTGGGTGTTATGTTAACTTGCTGCCTGCACACCTTTGTATGTTATTTGGTATATGTTGTGAAGTTGGAAGAGTTTCAAGGGACCTTATGAGAAGGTCGTACAGTATGTAGATATGTTTAGAAGCGAAGAGGTGAAAGGAACACT
>QJPP01000056.1:0-39882 GCA_003996215.1 Jaltomata sinuosa
CGATATAAGTGTTTACTTATTTATTTTATAAAGTTTTTATACTCCGTAATATTTTAACGGAGATAGTAAATTTAATTATGTTAAAATTTATTATTATAATATAGTAGGTTTTATTGGAAATGATTTTCTAATAATTATGGTATATTTAAAATACTATAATTATTTTACCACGAATTTACGCAATACCCGAATATATATCTAACGGAGGGAATTGGTTGCCACCTCCACCCCCATGTGTAAGTGGAAGGTGAAGGCAGCAATAGTGGACTGAAAGGTGGCAGCACATACTAATATATATATTAAGTGTTGGCTGAAAGTTGTTAATATACATGTATGTTGCTGAAAGTAATATACATATGTTTATATTACTGATTGCATACAATTATGCACAGTATTAAATACTCATTCACGTGAGAGGTTTTGTTGTGAGAAAGATATATTTGATAAAGTAAATCAATTATCTTGTCGAGTTATTCCTTCCCAAATTCGATTCCGATTCCGATTTAATTTTGGATTCTCTCGGAGTGGTTCGAGCTTGGACATCGTGTTCCAGCAGCTTGTCGTCGGACGACAAGTAGGTTACGGTTTAATTTCCCCAGACTCCGTATATATAGAATAAAATTGTATTAATGGGCATCCTTGGGTTGGTTTATTAGGTTGGTACCACAGACCTTGACCGCTTTATTCATGTCCGCTATTTTTATTCCTCCGTTGCTTGTAGTATTTGGCGATATTTTTTATTTATTTACCCTTGCGGTCCTGTGAGGGCCTTATTGACTCTGGAACATAGACGGTGGGATTTTGGGAATGTCCGCGATGTCCCGGGCATAGAATTATCCTTCTAGGCTGGTTATGCTTGCTGAGTAGCTGTGGGCCTGTGCAGGGTCGGTCGGTTGATTGTAAGCTGTTGGGCAGCTCTTGTTGTGTGTGAGCATATCATTTCCATGCATATAAAGAGGTTTTATCGATGTTTTACCGTGGTTTTGGCTTTGGGCCTACTGACACTGTTTTCTAAACCTTGCATGGCCCGGGGGGCCATTTTTGATGGAAATGATTTGGAAATGGTTGATTTCACTTGTGGTTTAAAATCATCAGTTTTACTCTTATCACTAGACTCGGCAGGGCCGGAGTGCTAGATGAGTTTTCTTACTACTTGAGATGATTTTTAGCTTCGGTTGGACCGAGCACATGAGATGACTTTTTACTGTTTAGACCCGGCGACGCCCGGGCACCCTTGGAGGGGTTTTTCAGATATTTTCCTACTATTTTTAGTCCTGGACAGGGTCTGGGCATGCATATTTGAGACTGGTTCTATATCTTGATATTGAGACTGGACTCTATCTTGATACATGTTCTGATACTGAGATATGGTATGGGGTCGAGGACCTCCATGGACCTTGCTATCCGGGCCAGGGGCTACGAGCTGCGTGTGCCGGAAGAGGGGTATACGGGGGAGTAGAGGTATACGGGCAGAGACCTTCCATGGAACCTACCTGCTGGGCCGGATACATACAGAGATACTATGGCACTTGAGATCTTCATGCATCATATCATTCATGGTTCGAGGTTCCACCCTTGTTTGCTGTTTGCTGATTGTACGCTCCGGTAGTATGGGATGCCGGAGGGTTTGTTTTCACTTGTTTGTGTTCCTCGGTTGTATGCGCGGCCGAGGGACTGTAGGTAGACTTTTGCTTTTTACTTATAGAATGATTCTCTATTATGGATAAGTATGAGATTGGTACTGTTAGGGTGTTAGTTTCTGGATTTGAGGTTGATATGATTAGTTGAGTATTGACTCATGTCTTGAGCATGCCTATTATTATTCTTTCTCTCTTCTTCTTACACTTGAGGTTACCGGTATACCGTCCATTCCGTAAACTTATTTTGTATACACTGTTGTTGCCAGGATCCCAGGTGCGTTATTTCTTACTTTCACCTGTGCTTTTGGTGTGTATATTCTGCTTACTAGCCTCATCTGTGGTTCTGTTGATTTCCCTCTGGGCTAGTTCCTATGTACCTTTCGTTGATTTCTGTGACTACTTGCTTCTATTCTGTCTATTACTGCTCTTTTATCTTATATGTGCCCAGTCGGCCTATGATACCTACTGGGGACCTTATGCTTCGCATTTGGTGCTCACCCCTACCCCCTGCATCTTTGGGTGCAGATCCTAGTGTGGGCCATCGCCGGTAGATCGTTGAGATTCGTGCTTGGAGATCTATTGAAGACTACTTCAGACTGAAGGTGGGCTCTTGGCGATCGGAGCTTAGCTTTAGTTTCTCTTTTGCTTCATGTACTCTATTTCCATTCAGAGACATCTGTATATATAGTTTTGGTTACTTGTACTCCATGTATGTAGTTTGGCTCTGTACTATGATACCAGGTCTTGGGGTTGGTTTAGTTTCCGCATATGTATATATTTATATACTTGTTATCTATTTTATTCATCTTGTTCTCTTATTTGTTAGATAGTAGCCCATTACTAGCTGTTCTGTGCTACAGGGATTGGTTCACCTACCGGGGGTTGTAGGTGCCATCATGACCGAGAAATTGGATCGTGACAACTTGGTATCAGAGCTTTAGGTTCACCGGTGTCATCGGTATAGGAGCCAATGTCTAGTAGAGTCTTGCGGATCGGGGCGGAGACGTCCGTACTCAATTTTTGGGAGGCTACAGTGACATTTTAGGAAATTTGACTCTTTCATTGCCTCTGTGTCGTGCGTATAGCCCTTGAAGTTTCTAGAGATCTCATTTGCTCTACTTCATTCTTCCACAGATGGTTCGTACGAGATCATCGGCAGCACGCGAGGATGAGCCTTCCACTCCAGCTAGGGGTCGAGGACGGCCTCGAACAGTGGCACCTGCTAGAGCTGCTAGCGTGGAGATAGAGCCCGAGCAGCATGTGGTTCAGGGGGCAGCCCAGGTACCACCAGCTCAGTGCCAGCTCCAGCGCCAGCTCCAGTACCAGCTCCAGTGCCCACTTCTGTGCCAGCTCCACCCACAGCTCCGTCTCCAGATATTCGGGGATTACTATTGCAGCTTTTGGGTGTGATTGGAGAGCGGCCTTCGGAGGTAGCGCAGACATCTGCTCAGGGGGCATCCCTGGGTGCACAGAGCTTAGGTGCACAGCCGGCTACTATGGCTCCCCGTGCGGAGGTTATTCCGGTTCCATCTGTTGCACAGCCTTTTGCTCCTCGCCCAGTTATGACAGAGACAGAGCAAAAGGCGTTGGGCAGATTTTTGAGGTTAGCACCCCCGAGATTTGCGGGTACTTCTGGACAGGATCCACATGATTTTATTACCACCTGTGAGGAGATGTTGCATCATCTGGGTTTGTTGGAGACTCACGGAGTTGGTTATACTACCTACCAGTTGGAGGGCCCAGCGAAGTTATGGTGGAGGGCCCCGGTTGCTTGTAGACCAGCGTCGTCACCTCCTTTGACCTGGTCTGAGTTTTATGAGGCCTTTATGGCCAAGTTCCTACCCCAGAGTGATCGGGAGCGTCGCAGGGAGCAGTTCACTCACCTTGTGCAGGGATCTATGACTATATCGGAGTATGAGACCCGTTTTCATCAGCTAGCACCGTTTGGAGCTATGATCATTCCTACTGAGGCTGATAGGATTCGCAGATTTGTATGGGGTTTGAGGCCAGAGATCAGGCAGCCAGCTGAGATATTGATTGCCAGTGGTCGGTCATTCCAGGCCATTGTAGACTATGCTCGCACTGTGGAGGACTTACAGCGACAGGATCAGGGGTCCAGAGATAAGAGGCCTCGACATCAGGGTGTCTATAGTGGTTCCAGATATGGCGGTAGAGGTCCTGGCCAGTGGAGTCGGAGTTATCAGCCACAGCAGTACCAGGGTCAGTCCAGCCGACCGGTTCAGTCTTCCCTTCAGACCTTTAGTAGTACCCAGTTCGAGCAGGGTCAGGGCAGCCATCAGGGCTATGGCGGCCAGTCTTCGAGGGGTACAGTTTCTGGGGCATCAGGTCGTGGTGGTCATTCTGGAGTTGCGAGTTCATCTCGACTGAGTAGGCCATCAGGGGCTTGTTTTACTTGTGGTGCGATGGGTCATTTTGCTAAATATTGCCCTCAGCAGGGTACAGTTCAGTTAGCTGAGCCTTTACGGACAGTTCAGCCCCCTGCTAGAGGGGGTGGTCGTCAGATTAGAGGTGGTGCGCCACGCGGTAGAGCAGGTGGTAGGGATGGCGGTCGGGCAGGTAGAGGTCGTCGTCAGTTTTATGCGGTCCCTAGGAGACCAGAGGCAGAGGCCTCAGATGCTGTGATTACAGGTATGATTTCTGTGTGCCATCAGCCTGCTATGGCTTTATTTGATCCTGGATCCACTTGTTCATATGTATCTGCCTACTTTGTGCCTTGTTTGGGGTTGGCTAGTGAGCCATTATCTGTTCCTGTTTCTGTTTCGACCCCAGTAGGAGATTCTTTAGTAGTGGATCGGATTGTGAGATCCTGTATGTTGTCTATTGGTGATTCAGAGACTTGGGGTGACTTGATGATTCTTGATATGTTAGATTTTGATGTGATACTGGGCATGGACTGGTTATCCCCTCACCGTGTGGTTTTGGATTGTTATGCCAAGACCATTACCATAGCTGTGCCGGTGTATCCCCGGTTGTGTGGCAGGGTTCTGTTAGCCATGCACCATCTGGGATCATCTCTTGTCTTCGAGCTAGGAAGTTGATTTCCCGTGGGTGTTTAGCTTATCTAGCATATGTCCGAGATGTTAGTGCTGAACCCACTTCCCCTGAGTCTGTTCCTGTGGTTAGAGACTTCCTCGATGTGTTCCTACCGACCTGCCAGGCCTTCCACCTGAGAGAGATATTGATTTTGCGGTTGAGTTGGAGCCGGGCACTAGGCCCATTTCTATTCCTCCTTATCGTATGGCTCCTGCTGAGTTGAGGGAGCTTAAGGAGCAGCTCCAGGATCTGTTAGCTAAGGGGTTTATTAGACCTAGTGTGTCACCTTGGGGTGCTCCTGTTCTCTTCGTGAAGAAGAAGGATGGGTCGATGCGCATGTGTATTGATTATCGACACCTGAATAGGGTGACAGTGAAGAATGGTATCCGTTACCGAGGATTGATGATTTGTTTGACCAGCTTCAGGGTTCAGTCGTGTTTTCAAAGATTGATTTGAGGTCCGGCTACCATCAGTTGAGGATTAGGGTGGAGGACATCCCTAAGACAGCATTCAGGACACGTTATGGCCATTATGAGTTCCTGGTGATGTCTTTTGGGTTGACTAATGCCCCCGCAGCCTTTATGAACTTGATGCACAGGGTTCTTGGCCCGTATTTGGACTCATTTGTGATAGTTTTTATAGACGACATCTTGGTATACTCGCGTAGCAGAGATGAGCATGAGCAGCACTTGAGGGTTATACTCCAGACTTTGAGAGATCATCGGCTTTATGCCAAGTTCTCAAAGTGTGAGTTTTGGCTTGAGTCAGTTGCATTCCTAGGGCACGTGGTGTCTAAGGATGGGATTAGGGTTGATCCGGGAAAGATTTCAGCGGTTTGTGAGTGGCCTAGACCTACTACTGTTACTGAGGTTCGCAGCTTTATTGGGTTAGCAGGTTACTACAGACGGTTCGTTGAGGGATTTTCTTCCATAGCAGCACCCTTGACTATGCTGACTAGGAAGGATATCCCATTTCAGTGGTCGGATCAGTGTGAGGATAGCTTCCAGAGGCTTAAGGCCTTATTGACTTCAGCTCCAGTTTTGACTTTGCCGGTTGAGGGTCAGAGCTTCTCCGTGTATTGTGATGCTTCTGGGGTTGGTCTTGGTTGTGTGTTGATGCAGCAGGGTCGAGTAGTAGCATATGCGTCAAGGCAGCTGAAGGTTCACGAGCGCAACTACCCCACTCATGACTTGGAGTTGGCGGCAGTAGTTTTCGCGCTTAAGATCTGGAGGCATTATTTATATGGAGTTCACTGTGCTATCTTCACCGATCACCGTAGTCTTCAGTATATCACGAGTCAGCGGGAGTTGAACTCGAGACAGAGGAGATGGGTCGAGTTACTGAAGGACTATGACTTTACTATTCTGTATCATCCGGGCAAGGCAAACGTGGTAGCGGATGCCTTGAGTCGGAGACAGTGAGTATGGGTAGCCTAGCTTCTCTTTCAGTTTCAGAGCGGCCGTTGGCCTTGGACATAGTCCTTGGCTAACCGTTTGGTTAGGCTTGACCTGTCGGATCCTAGCAGAGTTCTCGCCAGTATTGAGGTTCGTTCTACTTTGATTGATCAGATTCATGAGCCGTCAGTTTGAAGATCTCAGCAGTTGTGTGACCTTCGTGATCGGGTGTTCATGGTGAGACAAAGTCGGGCTACTCTAGTTCAGATGGGGGTTCTGAGGTTTGGGATAGTCGCTTTGTGTTCCGAGGATTAGTGATTGATTCTAGTTGATACTTCACGAGGCACATTGTACTAGAGTACTATCCATTCACCCTGGCACGGCTAAGATGTATAGAGACTGAGACAGCTTTACTGGTGGAGTGGTATGAAGCGGGACATAGCAGAGTTCGTATCTCGGTGCTTGAACAGTCAGCAGGTTAAGTTCGAGCACATGAGACCTGGTGGTTTGATGCAGCGACTTCCCATTCCTGAATGGAAGTGGGAAGGGATTACTATGGACTTCGTTGTTGGTTTACCTCGTACTTCTCAGAGGTTTGGTTCCATATGGGTGATTGTTGATAGGCTGACTAAGTCAGCACATTTCTTGCCGGTTCAGACTTCTTATGGTGCAGAGAGGTTAGCTCAGATCTACCTTCGTGAAATTGTTCGGTTGCATGGGGTCCCAGCTTCTATTATTTCAGACCGCGGCACTCAGTTTACATCTCAGTTTTGGAGGGCTATTCAGCGTGATTTGGGTACAGAGGTTCATCTTAGCACCGCTTTTCACCCTCAGACAGATGGCCAGTCCGAGAGGACTATTCAGGTTCTGGAGGACATGCTTCGGGCCTGTTTTCTCGACTTTGGAGGTTCATGGGATCAGTTTGTTCCCTTGGCAGAGTTTGCTTATAATAATAGTTTCCATTCGAGTATCGGCATGGAACCTTTTGAGGCTTTGTATGGCAGGCGTTGCAGATCACCGGTAGGTTGGTTTGATGGTTCTAGTGCTGGGCCACAGAGCACAGATATGCTTCGAGATTCCTTAGACCGAGTCCGAGTGATTCAGGACAGACTTCGGGCAGCTCAGAGCAGGCAGAAGAGTTATGCTGATCGTAGGCTTCGTGCCTTGGAGTTTATTGTCAGTGACTTGGTGTTTCTCCGTGTATCGCCCATGAAGGGCGTGATGAGATTGGGTAGGCGGGGCAAGCTTAGCCCCAGGTACATTGGGCCGTTTGAGATTCTGCAGAGGGTTGGTAGCGTTGCCTATCAGTTAGCCTTACCTCCGATGTTTTCAGCGGTACATCCTGTGTTCCATGTGTCGATGTTGCGTCGGTATGTCCCAGATGAGTCTCACGTGTTGCAGTGGGATTCAGTTCAGTTGGATGAGGGTTTAGCCTTTGTTGAGGAGCCGACAGCTATTTTGGCCAGAGATGTTAGGAGATTGAGGTCTCGAGAGATCCCGGTTGTTAAGGTTCAGTGGTGGCACCGTCCAGTCGAGGAGGCTACCTGGGAGACCGAGAGAGATATGCGGGATCAGTATCCGCAGCTATTTTAGCCTTCAGGTACCCCCTTGACCTTGACTTTCGAGGACGAAAGTCCTTTTTAGTAGTGGATAATGTAATGACCCATCCGGTCATTTCCACGTTAAGTGTTGAAGTCAAGCAAATCGGCAAAAGATATCGTAAGACCTTTAACAATTTTCTGAACTTTTGGTCAAATGTGTCGGGGATTTTCTCCCAATATATAAAGAGTTAGAAGTCCCCCGAGATACCAAATCGAAGGTCTACGAGTCTAGTTTCCAACGCACAAAACCGCACGTCCAAATAATCTCGGAGCAGAGAGTTATGACTGTTTTACCGCGGACTGTCTGGCAGAAAATGGGTTACGAACCGGGTCGCGAATCGGGTCGGGTTTAACCCGATTTAAACTTCAATTTTACGTTTTAAAATGCCATTTCAGTTCCGAAACAGTGATAAAATATAAGGGAGGATCCCGAGATAATTCTTGAATATCAAAATCGTGCGTAGGCGAATTACGAGCCTAAACTTAAGAATTTTATTAGTATCGTGCGTATATTTGAAATATTATTTAAAAGGTAAATTTGGTAAAAAGTATATTATTATTACCTTTTCAAAATATTTTAAAAGGCTTATGAAAAATATGTTTGGTACGATATAAGTGTTTACGTATTTATTTTATAAAGTTTTTATACTCCGTAATATTTTAACGGAGATAGTAAATTTAATTATGTTAAAATTTATTATTATAATATAGTAGGTTTTATTAGAAATGATTTTCTAATAATTATGGTATATTTAAAATACTATAATTATTTTACCACGAATTTACGCAATACCCGAATATATATCTAACGGAGGGAATTGGTTGCCACCTCCACCCCCACGTGTAAGTGGAAGGTGAAGGCAGCAATAGTGGACTGAAAGGTGGCAGCACATACTAATATATATATTAAGTGTTGGCTGAAAGTTGTTAATATACATGTATGTTGCTGAAAGTAATATACATATGTTTATATTACTGATTGCATACAATTATGCACAGTATTAAATACTCATTCACGTGAGAGGTTTTGTTGTGAGAAAGATATATGTGATAAAGTAAATCAATTATCTTGTCAAGTTATTTCTTCCCAAATTCGATTCCGATTCCGATTTAATTTTGGATTCTCTCGGAGTGGTTCGAGCTTGGACATCGTGTTCCAGCAGCTTGTCGTCGGACGACAGGTAGGTTACGGTTTAATTTCCCCAGACTCCGCATATATAGAATAAAATTGTATTAATGGGCATCCTTGGGTTGGTTTATTAGGTTGGTACCACAGACCTTGACCGCTTTATTCATGTCCGCTCTATTTTTATTCCTCCGTTGCTTGTAGTATTTGCGGATATATTTTATTTATTTACCCTTGCGGTCCTGTGAGGGCCTTATTGACTCTGGAACATAGAAGGTGGGATTTTGGGAATGTCCGCGAGTCCCGGGCATAGAATTATCCTTCTAGGCTGGTTATGCTTGCTGAGTAGCTGTGGGCCTGTGCAGGGTCGGTAGGTTGATTGTAAGCTGTTGAGCAGCTATTGTTGTGTGTGAGCATATCATTTCCATGCATATAAAGAGGTTTTATCGATGTTTTACAGTGGTTTTGGCTTTGGGCCTACTGACACTGTTTTCTAAACCTTGCATGGCCCGGGGGGCCGTTTTTGATGGAAATGATTTGGAAATGGTTGATTTCACTTGTGGTTTAAATCATCAGTTTTACGATTATCACTAGACTCGGCAGGGCCGGAGTGCTAGTTGAGTTTCTTACTACTTGATATGATTTTTTAGTCTCGGTTGGACCGAGCACATGAGATGACTTTTTACTGTTTAGACCCGGCGACGCCCGGGCACCCTTGGAGGGGGTTTTCAGATGTTTTCCTACTATTTTTAGTCCTGGACAGGGTCTGGGCATGCATATTCGAGACTGGTTCTATATCTTGATATTGAGACTGGGACTCTATCTTGATACGTGATTCTGCTACTGAGTTTTGGTATGGGGTCGAGGACCTCCATGGACCTTGCTATCCGGGCCAGGGGCTACGAGCTGCGTGTGCCGGAAGAGGGGTATACGGGGGAGTAGAGGTATACGGGCAGAGACCTTCCATGGAACCTACCTGCTGGGCCGGATCGGCGCCGGAGGAGGTACATACAGAAATACTATGGCACTTGAGATCTTCATGCATCATATCATTCATGGTTTGAGGTTCCACCCTTGTTTGCTGTTTGCTGATTGTACGCTCCGGTAGTATGGGATGCCGGAGGGTTTGTTTTCACTTGGTTGTGTTCCTCGGTTGTATGGGCGGCCGAGGGACTGTAGGTAGATTTTGCTATTTATTTACAGAATGGTTCTCTATTAGGGATAAGTATGAGATTGGTACTGCTAGGGTGTTAGTTTCTGGATTTGAGATTGTTATGATTAGTTGGGTTGATTCATGTCTTGAGCATGCCTATTATTACTCTTTCTCTCTTCTTCTTACATTTGAGGTTACCGGTATACCGTCCACTCTGTAAACTTATTTTGTATACCCTGTTGTTGCAAGGATCCCAGGTGCGTTGTTTCTTACTTTCACCTGTGCCTTTGGTGTGTATATTCTGCTTACTAGCCTCATCTGTGGTTCTGTTGATTTCCCTCTGGGCTAGTTCCTGTGTACCTTTCGTTGATTCTGTGACTACTTGCTTCTATTCTGTCTATTACTGCGCTTTTATCTTATATGTGCCCAGTCGGCCTATGATACCTACTGGGTACCTTATGCTTCGCATTTGGTGCTCACCCCTACCCCTGCATCTTTGGGTGCAGATCTTAGTGTGGGCCATCGCCGGTAGATTGTTGAGATTCGTGCTTGGAGATCTATTGAAGACTACTTCAGACTGAAGGTGGGCTCTTGGCGATCGGAGCTTAGCTTTAGTTTATCTTTTGCTTCATGTACTCTATTTTCATTCAGAGACATCTGTATATATAGTTTGGTTTACTTGTACTCCATGTATGTAGTTTGGCTCTGTACTATGATACCAGGTCTTGGGGTTTGGTTTAGTTTTCCGCATTTGTATATATTTACATTCATATTATCTCTTTTATTCGTTTTATTCTCATGTTTGTTAGATAGTAGCCCATTACTAGCTGTTCTGGGCTACAGGGACTGGTTCACCTACCGGGGGGTGTAGGTGCCATCATGACCGAGAAATCGGGTCGTGACACGATCACTCCAATAAGCTTCCCGATCCCTATCACGATCTCGCCCATGATCCCCTAACCTTGATTCTTAACCTGAGGTTTCCAAGGTCCTTGATTTGCACCTTGGTAACTTGGATGAGAACCCGCCATTATATAATAATATTCCTCATCTATTGACGAATAAGAACCAATTTAATCATGCTTTTGTCCCTATACATTCCAATAGCATTAACACTTTTAGACCCGGCACCCATCATATGTTTGGCTAATAACTCAATTTGGGTTATCATCTTAGCCATGGTTTCATCTTGTTCTTCCTGTTTCCTTCTAATTTCATTGGTCATGATGGAGGAGGTAACAACCGTTGCAACTTAGGCCTCTCTCATGTACTAAGCTTTATTTGTCTTAGTCATTAATCAAAAAGAGTTAAGGCAAGACCATATGATTGATCCATGATAAATCCACCCATAATATTATTTGCTACCTGCTTCTTCATTTTATCAAGTGCTCGATAAAATGTTTGTAATAGAACATTGTCAGGTATCCCATAGTTTTGACATAACAATAATGTTTTCTTGAAATACAGCCATATTTCATGTAGTGGCTCTCTCGATAGTTGGCAAAAATTCATGATTTCATTATGCAATTGCAATATCTTAGATGTAGGTAAGAACCTATCCAAGAAATCCCCAACTAACTCATCAAAAGATATGATGGAGCCCTCGGGGAGATCTTTTAGCCATCCAGTTGCCTCTCCTATGAGAAAAAATGGAAATAGTCAGAGTTGGATTGACTCTTGACTAATATTGTTAAAAATGAAGGGATGGAATATTTCCATCAATTTTGGATGTGTCGGTTGGCATCATCACTTGAAAATCCTCCAAAAAACCCTTTCATTTGTATCATGTGAAGCATTGTGCTTGTCACATGGAAAATTGCATTGTCAATGGTGGGAGGAAAGCATATGTCACCCGCAACACTATGAACAATAGGCTCATTCCCCACGTCCATGAATTCATCCACACTACTGTGCTCGCTAGCGTGGCTCGTGAGTCAACTATTTTCAATTCAAAAAACAACAGAAACATAAAAGAGAACATTATGCCAAACTAAAGTGAATTAATAGACAATAAATGGAAAATCAAAAGCCAATCCCCAACAATGGCGGTATTTTTTGGTGAGCCTATTTTGAGACAAGCAATACACAGACTCAATTAGATACTAAAACTTGGCATTCTATCTTTAGAAAGTTGCCTTTCAATCTATCATAGGGAAATATCAACCCAGTTTGATACAAAAATAAATAAAAGAAAATATTTGCTCCTTGGTAAAGAACTGTGGTATGAAAAAACACTTGGAGTTTATTCAACTAACTACTATTAACAAGGAAAATATTAAGTTACGTGCTCATATATCATTGGAGAACTACGCCTGACGTAGGCATTAAGCGCATCTTAAAAGCATGAGTACTGAAACCATTTTATCATGTAGGAATAACTCGAATATTTAAGGAAATACATATGAAAAGACTAAGCCTAGAAAGTGCACATTATACGCATAAGAAAATAATGGCATAACAAGGCCAATGTCACATAACTGTCTAAAACATGCCCAACATGAGCCAATAGAGATTACAGTCATCCAAACTCATTCATGTTCATCAATGACATCTTGACCTACTCTAGGAGTACAGAGGATCACAAGAAGTATTCGAGGATTATGCTTCAGACCTTGAAGGATAAGTAGTTGTATGCAAAATTCTCCAAGTGTGAGTTTTATCTTGAGTTTGTGGCATTATTAGGGCACATGTTGTTAAATGATGGGTTATCGTGGATCTAAAGAAGATTAATTCAGTGGCGGATTGGGCGATTCCTACTTCACCTACTAATTTTCAGAGCTTTATTAGGTTAGTTGGCTATTATAGATGGTTAGTGGAAGGGTTTTCTTTGATCACATCCCCTTTGAATTAGTTAACTCAGAAGAATGTGGCTTTTCATTCGTCTAATGAGTGTGATGTGAGCTTTCAAAATCTTAAATATTTATTGACCTTGACTCTGATTTTGACTTTAGCAATAAAGGGTGAAGGTTTATCATGTATTGAAATTCTTCTAGGGTTTGACTTGGGTGTGTGTGTTGATGCGGAAAGACAAGGTTATTGCATATACTTTTATGCAGGAGAAGGTTCATGAGAAGAACTACCTCACTCATGACTTAGAGTTGGCAATGTAATCTTTGCTTTGAAGATTTGGAGGCATTACCTTTATGGCATTCATTCATACAGTACATCATTGGCCAGAAGGATCTTAATTCAAGCCAATGCAGGTGGTTGGAGTTTCTTAAGGACTATGATATGATTATCTTTTATCACTCGAGAAAGGATAGTATGGTGGAAGATGCCTTGAGTAGGATGACTGTGGGTATGGTTAGCCTCGTATTATTATTATCTAAGAAACATATTTTAGATTTGAAGATTCAGTTCTTAGCCAATCAATTTGTGAGACTTAATATTTCCAATCTTTGTAGAGTTTATGCTTGTGTGGAGCCTCAGTTTATTCATTTGGAGCAAATTTAGGGTCTACAATTTTAAGATAAAAAGTTAAAGTTGATTCGAGATAAAGTGTTGAGGGGTAAATCTAGAAAAGTAGTGTTGGATGGGGAAGGTTTTTTTAGGAATAAAGGTTGTGTTTGTGTTCCTAGAGTGGGTGACTAACTAGATTGATTATGCAGGAGGCTCACAGTTCTAAGTATTCTATTCATCCAGCAGTAGCAAAGATATATCATGACTTGAAGGAACAATATTACTTGTGTAGGATTAAAAGAGATATCATAGAGTTTACTCCTAAGTGTATGAATTGTCAGCAAGTGGTGAATGATAACCAAATACCAGGTAGAATGATTCAGAGGATACCTGACTTGAGTGGAAGTGGGAGCGGATAGGGACTGTTACGAAATTTGATGTGATTTGGTTCATTGGGGATAGATTGACCCAATTTAAATCTGAGAGATAGTTTGTTTCATGGGTGCCTATATCTATCAGATCTGATAGAGGTAGCCATTTCACATCTTATTTTTAGAGGTTGATATAGAAGGAATTGGGTACTCGAGTTGAGCTTAGTACATTATTTCACTTGCATACTAATGGTCGGTCAGAGAGGACTATTTTGGTCCTTGATGATGTGTTACAGGCTTGTGTTATTGATTTTGGAAGTCATTGGGACCACTTTTTGCCTTTAGCTGAGTTAGGTTACAATTACAATTTCCATTCCACCATTCAGATGACACCGTTTGAAGCTTAGTATGGTAGGAGGTATAGATCTCCAGTGGGTTAGTTTGATGCATTTAAGGTAGGCCTTGGTGAACGGATATTTTTAGAGATTCCTCGGATAAGGTAAAGTTGATCCAGGAGAGACTTCTTACAACATTGAGTAGGCAAAAGAGCTATGAAGACTAGAATATTCAAAATTTGTAGTTTATGGTTGGAAAGAATGTTTTTACTTAAGGTATCACCCCTGTAAGGTGTCATAAGGTTTGAGAAAAAGGGAAGCTCAGCCATCAGTTCAATTGTCCTTTTGACATCTTACAATGCATCGGTTAGGTAGATTATGAGTTAACTTTACTTTTAGGTCTTTTGAGTTTCACCCTCTATTCAATGTGTCTATGTTGAAGAAATATTGATTGGATGTTATACATGTGATTCAATGGGATGCAGTATAGTTGAATCAGAATTTAGCTTTCGAGGAGGAGCCTATAGCTATTTTATATAAGTAGATTCTTAAGTTGAGGTCCAAGTGAAGGTGCAATGTAAGCATCTTTTAGTAGAAGAGGCTACTCGGGAGACTGAGTTAGATTTGCAGAGTATATATCCCATGATTTTTGAGCTTTTAGGTATATATATCTCTTTACGTCTAAGGACGAACGTGAGTTTTAATAGTTGATGTTGTAATGAACCTCAAGGTTATTTTTGTGGTTTTTGCTTCTTTTACCTTATTTCAGCCTTTCAATAGCCTTAGATTAATAATCATGACTGGCAGGGAAGGGTGGAACTATTCTTGAGGTGATTAAATGAGTTTCAGGGAAGTTTTTCTATTTAGGTAGTTTGAAGCTCAAAAAGTTAAACCAAAGTCAATATTTGGGGTTTGTGTCATGCCCCTAGTCTACACCCCGGTGGTAACATGATGCTTAGAGCCATAAGTGACCCTAAGCTAACTCATGGTCTGGCATCTACAATGCATTCTAGATAATAATGACTGAGCGGAAGCTAAACTGATTTAAAAGTCTTTGCAAGTTTTCATTAAATAGCTGAGAATACCTGAATATAAAACTATGTCTAGAAAAAAAAAACAAGGGTAGCAAAATATATGACTCAATGTCTTAAAGCTTCTACTACTGATTAGTTGCTGGGACAAGCCCCAGCTAACTCCAAATACTAAAAACTAAAGAAAGCTAACAAAAAGCATCATATAATCCATCCTCAGATGATGAGTACCCACTGCTTGTAGTCGCTAAGATGGCACTGGATTGAACTAATGGTGATGATGAGTCTGAGAGCCTAAACCTGCATCATGATAGGATGTAACACAAAGAGTATGCGATCAGTACTTTGAATGTACTGAGCATGTGGGATATGCAAGGTAAAAACATAACTAAATATGCAAAACTATTGATAATATGTGTAAAGCTATAAACTGAATCAATAGTACTCAGGCCCAAACATAATATGCATAAAATTCTAGAATGCATGAATATTGTGAAAACATAATGAAACTAATAAAGATGCAAGGTCAAACCTCGAACAAACTGGCGTACTCTCTCGTCCTATGTAGGCATAATCATAGTGGCGTGTCTGGACAACTGGTGGAAGTGACCTTATACTCAGTGACAGTCATGGAGCCCTACTCCAACCTAGAGATCTGATCCATCAACCACTCTCTCATGCTACGCGGTACATACTTCTCCAGAAAAGCTGTGAAGAACTGGGCCCAAGTAAACGAAGGCGACCCGGCTGGTCAGCAAGCAACATATTATCTCCACTACTATTTCGCAGGACCATCTAGCTGGAATGTGGTGTAATCTGCTCCATGTGACTCAACTAATCCTAGATTATGTAATCTCTCATGGCAGCTAGTCATAAACTACATGTGCATCCTCCCTAAGAGCACCTGAAAACCTCAGAGGACCCAATCTAAGAAATCTACCAAGTATCTTCAGCTCCTTAGAAGACATAATTGGTCTAGCGATAATAGGTGGAGCAATTGTAGGAACCGGTAATACCTCCAATATGGGAGCTGCAGCAGCAGGCTATGCTCCTGTACCCTGTGCTACTACCTGAGCTGAAGTCTGACCCTCCTCTCTAACCTGAGAACTAATCAAAGTGGCCGGTGAAGTTTTATTGGATTCATACCCTCAAGGAACCCCAATAATTGAACTAAAGTGTCCTGCAATACTGGAGTAGCCACAAAACTTGCTAGATGTTGGGCTGGCCCCACATGCTCTGGCTTATACTGTACCTCAACCACTCTAACCTCAGGCTCTAGTGATGATAATCTAGCCCAGGCTGCAGCACACCTACCTCGACCTCTGGGTCGACCTCTACCCTATCCCCTACCTGGGGCTCTAATTGCAGGCGTAGGGGCCTCGTCCTCACCCACTGCAGATCTCGTCTTAACCATTTGAGAAAGAGTGAAACTAAGGTACTCATAAGTTGATCAAGTCAAGAACGCACGACAAGGAATCAAATAAGATGACATATTTCCTAAGAATGTCCTATAGCTTCTCGCAAATTGGATACGAACGTCATCGTATCGATCGACTAGACTATACTAGACACTTTGCTTTTGTACTGGCGAGACCGATGAACCTAGAGCTCTGATACTACTCTGTCATAACCAGAAATCAAGCTGTGATGCTGCCTACATAACCCCCCGATAGGCAAGCCAAACCCGATGATACGGAAGAAAATAATAATGGTTAAAGTAAGGGAAATCAAAAGACCAAAATAAAAGATAGGGCCAACAGTATATATACATACCATCGTACAAGATATACAAAAGATGGCCCTAAAGTGACCTAAGAGATGAAACATACACAAGAACCAACCCGGACCTGATGTCACTAGTACAAGAGCGACTAAGTAAAGAGTAGTTATACAATAGACTCTGTCTATTCAAAATACAAAATATAGATAGAATATACAAGATGGAAAGCATATGAAGTCTCCAAAAGCACAGAGAGCTCATAGCGATCCGAACTGTAATAGGCCTCGAATGAAGGGAGGGTTAGTGAGGGTGGCTCATACTAGGTGCTAAATTAGAAAAAAAGATGCAGTGGATAATATGAGTACCAAGACAATGGGTACGCAGTAGACATCATAGGACGAGTGAGCACAGTAAGATAATATATAATTATAAATTTACAGGAAAGTAAGCAAGGTACAAAGATTCGCCTAAGTCTAGTTATAAAGCCA
The DNA here is from genome assembly GCA_003996215.1 of Jaltomata sinuosa. Classification (NCBI taxonomy): domain Eukaryota; kingdom Viridiplantae; phylum Streptophyta; class Magnoliopsida; order Solanales; family Solanaceae; genus Jaltomata; species Jaltomata sinuosa. The sequence goes on from QJPP01000056.1 coordinate 17,313, forward strand.
AAAATTGAAATAAATTGAACCAATAAAGGATAAATCAATAATAGGAACCAACACAATCAATGACAATCCAAAAGCATCAAAACCAATGCAATGCCATGGAAAATGATGTAATGTATGAATGCATAATAGTATAAACCCGAAATACCTCATCAGGCACCCGGAATACCGCATCGGACTATGCATATATATATATATATATATGTGTGTGTGTGTGTGTGTGTGTGTGTATAGAGGAATAGAATGTAAAACCCAGAATAACACAATGGGGGTCCGAAATACCGCATTAGACTATAAATAATTCATAAAAATAGTATTTTCCCATTTTACTTTCAAAACCCATAGTAAAATCCGATTTAATTCATTTCAACTCCCAAACCATCATAGCCGTAGTACACCTCATTTTGAACCAAAATCTTGAAAAATATTTCCTTTTTGTGCTAACAATATGCAATGCAATATGGGTATGAAATAACCATAGTAGAGGAACCATACACAACAAGGCAAGAACAGGGTTAAAAGGCCGTCCAAACCAAGAGAACTAACCTGGAGCTCCGTCCAAAACCACGCTATGGCCTCGGGCCCACAGTCACACACAATGGTAGAATAAAGCAAATAACACAGGAAAATAGGGCAAGAATCTCTACTATACCTCTAAAACCTCGTAAAGGTAGAGTAGGGGTTCTAAACTAGCCACAACGATACAACAAGCTCCTAGGCGAAGGATAAATATAATGATTCAAAACTATAATCTGAATTGGCAAAATTAAAGCGATAAACAGGATTTAAGACTAAATCTATCTAAAGTCCAACCTAACATTCCAGTGATATATAATTATATATAATCTAACTAAACTTAGTCTAGAAAGTAAACCATAACCTACCTTAGTGTCGAACCGCAACCACGAACAATCACTCATGTGCTTTCCCCATCCGAACAGCCTCAGAAAGCTGCTATGCTATCAAGAATACAGTCTTGGTGTCAAGACGAAAAGAATGACACCAATATTGCTATACGGAGAATTGGGCCAAAAATTAGGTTGGAAAATGACCCTTGGGGCCCGTGCAATGAAACTGAAAATAAAATTCACAATTATGCTCACATCGGGGCAAGGAAACCATGACCAAAAGTTGAGCGCAAACGGGACTCGTTTCGGGGCTCAAAACAGCCTTGAAGTCCCACTAGTTCAATGGGAACAATTGGAGAATTAAGGATTTTCAAGAACTGGAACATACCAATTTGGGAGTAAGAAACAACCACGGACCAGAATTGCAGCCACCACGAGCAATTACACAAAAGGAGCAGCTTCAACTAAAATAACGAAGCTATTAAGAATCCCAACAATAGAGTTTTGCAAGGAAGAATAAACAACTTTCGAGTGATAAGGAGACTTACCAACGACGAGGGGCGATAAAATCTGATGAAGGGAGAGAAAATGCATGTGAGTTATTTTGAGAAGAGAAAGAAAAGAGTTTGGAAAATGGCAACTTAAACTGCCAGCGACTGGCGCAGGTGCGTCCAAGAAGGCACAGGGGCGGCTACGCCTCAGCTCCCAAGGCACCGCAGGCCCTCAGACATGCCAGCCTAGCTGGGCGCGTAGGTGCGTATAGTCTAGCGCCGAGGATCTAGTGAAGGCGCGCACAGGCCAGTACTGAGGCACCAGCATAGGTGCGACCAGGCGCCCGCCACAGCGCCATACCAGCAGCATCAGTTGCAACAACCAAGCTTTGTTCCAATTTTGAAATGGATGGACCCTTGGGAATGCATTCGGGTCCCGTGAACAACAATAAGCTGATCTATTTGACTGAAAATGCCATTTCAGACCCAATGGAATCGATCAAAATTCCAACGAAAGTTGATTTAATGAAAAGTGGGCCCCACACCCAATACAAACTTTTGGCCAACTTTTCTAAAATGAAACCCAAGGGCCAAAAACAAGTTCGGAAGCCTCAGGACCCAAACCAAAGGTCCCTTTAGCCCAAAGTCGATATTCCGGAGCTAACCGCGCTGGAAGAATTTTAATCCAAGGCCGTCTTCTCCGAATGTTGTCCAAAGTCAACCCCACAAGCCAAAATGGTCTAAAACACAGAAAATAAAACAAACCTAAAACAAAAACTCCCAAACCCAGACCAAGGGTCCCACTAGATCAAAATCCATGTTTTGGAGCCAACGAAACTGTCAAAATACAATTCTGAGCTTGTTTACCAAGAAAGTTGACCGAAGTTAATGATTTTCTAAGTTCAAGTTCTAAAATAAGAAAATGGTTGTAACGACCAAACGAATGGCTCGTGCACCGAAATGTCAGTCCTAACAAGTCATAAATGACTTGTATCCACTAAGAGAAAGCTCGAAATATAGAAAAAGCACAAAAAATGGAAAATGATTAGGAGGGTCATTACAAGGCATGACTTGCGTAATCACTAATTCTGATGCCCAATTAAGGGGCTAAATAATCCTATAGTGGAACATAGTTATGGGACATTGGGTACCGTTGAACCTTAGTCCAACTCGATGCTAAGTACAACTCCCAAAACTGAATACTTATAGCTCATAAAAATCTGATGTTCTGGATGCTGGGCCAGATCATAACTAATTTGAAAACATTTTCCAAAAATTTTGTTGGTTGAAAAACTGTCTAAATTCTTTACTTAAACTGAATGCTACTAGGTGGGCTAAATTCTAAAGAAAAGTTCAATTCATATGAAAACACTATAATTTCAAGATAAATTCTTGACTTCTCAAATCTTTGTAAAAAACTATACAAGTTATTGAAACTAAAGCATAATTCAGTAAAATAGGGTATAAATTATGTAATAAGCATAAGGGCTTAATTTCATAGAAATTTACATGATAAGGTAAGAACACTAGTTTCTAAAGTCATGAAAATTGAAATAAAAGACTGATATTTTGGGTATAAGGGAGAACTAAACCCTTACTAAATACCCATATACATGAATGTATAAGAAATCTTGAACCAAGAATGGAGTTTGAAGCTTGGGAGAAGAAAGCTCTAGCCTGAAGTCTGAGAGAGTTTCTTTTCTTTTCTCTGAAACTTAGTCAATAGAATGAGGGAGAATAATTCTAAGACTAAAACTCCTCAAAATCATGCCTAAAATATCTTAATTTAGGATTTAAAAGAGTGGGAAAATACCAGAATCCCTATGACTTAAAATAAAAAATTATAGAAAATTTTCATCGGATGGGTTGTCTGACAGCCCATCAGACCTGCCACAGCCTATGGCGTTAGCCGTCGGAAAGGGAAAAACTTGGCTGGTCCTCTGAACCATTACCACGGCTTAGGCCTATAGTTCGTAGGACCTCTCATGGCACTTGGCCTTGGCTGTTGAGCTGGGGGATCTAGCTGAGTCACTAGCTTGCTCCCATGGCTTGTGCAATTCCCCACAATATGTGGGCCATCCTTCGGAGCTGAGGTCATGATAAAGACTCTCATAGCTAGTTTGATGGCCCATTGAGCCTCCCACAGCTCATGGCATGTGGCTATGGAACCTAAAATTCTACAGAATAGTATAATTTCTATGTTTAGATACGAGTTCAAATCTCGAGGTGTTATAATTGATTAGGTCAAATCTGAGTTTTTGATTATTCTACCAGATCCAGAGGGTGATTTATGGCCTAGTTAGAGGTTCAGAATGGTTCTCAAGACTTTTGAGGGCATTATGGTCATTTGGTTAGATTTTAAGCTTTTCTTAAGTTTTAACTTTACCATGGTCAATATCTGGGCAAGACGACCCTTGAATAGAGATTTGACAATTCCAAGAGGTATGTAATGTGTTTTATGATAAATTTGAACTATTAGTTTGTGTTCAGGAGGTTCCAAATGAGTTACAGGGGTCCATTCCCCGAAAAAATCCTAATCTTCAAAGTAGCTAGTTCCTAGTGTTGGATGCATCCTTTTTGACAATCGTAAAGGGGTCTATTGTATTCTTGAAGAAGGAAATGATGGTCTTCCGTGATTGTGAGACCCTTATAATATTTATGAAGGATAAGAGTAGTCTGGGTTTCCTTTACTCTTTGCAATTGCAAAGGTGATAGCCGCGATCAAGATTCTCTGGGTTGGGTCGAATTGCTATTGTGATGCATGATTTGTCTAGTACAGTTTTAAATCCCTATTTTCAAACTTAAGATTCTAAATTTGATTCTTGGAGTTTTGGAGCACAAGTGTAATGACTCGTTGCATCTTTAATAAAAAGTCACGATAAAAATGATTGAATTAATAATTTGGGTGATGTGAAATTATGGAATTTATTTTTGTGTTACTGAAATGTAGCACGGGCTTAAAATATGATAAAAAGTGAACTGCCAACATTCTTCATCGTGGTGAGTCAAGGCTCTTCGTGATAGCTTGTCGCGGTGGGAAGGGTCTCATGATGATGACTCATCGCAATGAGGAGGACATCGGGGCAATGAGGGTCACAAGGCAAAACCATGTTTAATGGGTCTGAACCTCAAAATTCTTTTCCAAAAAGGAGGTTTTCTTCTATAAATGTCTCAGACCTATTCTAACCCTAGAAACACAAGAAAGAGAGAAAAAGCTCTTAGAAAAAGGTCGGATTTTCTCCCTCCTCATAGTGATTCCCCTTTTGGATTTCCTAGAACAAGGACAATAAGAAAGTTGCACATATCTGAGTAGCAACTCGGTATCGAAGTATGTTATGATTTGTAGTAGAAAATACTTTGATATGTAATCATGAATTTTGTATAGAAAATTGATAGAGAAAGCATGATTAGGCCTTAAGGAACAAAGTCGGGATGGAAATAGCTGGATTTAATGGATGAACCAAAACTTGTGAATAGTTATATTCGGTTTTGTGAATTCTTATGTAAAAGTATGAGTTAGGATATAACGATTTAAGGCTTATATTGTTGTGTAATAAAAAGTTAGGAATTGAATCGTAGAGAGAACTGGATGGTGAAGAGGTTAACTTCTAGGATGAACCCTGAATTAATTATAGTGATAATTGATAACCAATGTGAACTTGTTGCAATCATGTTGTGTTGACTTATGATTTCTTAATGGTTTGATCTAAAAGTTGCACTCCCCAATTCGGAGGGGAGAAGGGTGTCCTAATAATAATTATCTTAATAGAATGACCTGGTAAACAGGAGAACTTGGTCGGCAGTAAAAGCTAAGATGCATTATGATTGTGTGATTTGTAAATAAAACCTAGTTTAACACCAATAAGAGGGTGGATTGTTGGAGTTGATTTTGTGGTCCTTGGGATATACTTGAATTGATGGATAGCGTTTGGTGAAGTCTTGTATGCATAATATGTTTAATTGGAGTTGAGACTCATTTTATTACATGGTATGTGGTTAACTTACATAAATTGTGATTGGTTTTTGGACATGTTTGAATTGCATATGTTTTCCTGTTATGCTTGGATGAATAAGTTATGTGTGCAGAAAGTGATGACTAAGTTGAGATGAATAAGTGTAAGTGTGTTTTCAGGCACTTTGAATACCATGAGGTATAGGTTTGAGAACATAGTTTCTTTGATATGGATATTGATAATTAATGTGGATCGGATACCACACTGGTATGGAACATGGACACCTAAGGTCCCCTGCAGGTCATGGATAGTACGCAAAAATGAGACCCTTAGCATGTGTGTCCACTCATTATTTAGCATTGCATTATTGTATGGTCATTCATGGTGAGCTGGTTTGTGAACCAAAATGAGACTAGAGGTACTAGATGTGTTGATAAGATATAGATAGACACAAATTCCATGTGTATGACTATTGAAAGTGAACTCTCTTACATTCTTGTGTTAGTGCTCTGTAAATTGGGAACTTGATATTACTGCTGCTAAATTGACTTGAAATGATTATCTATTAACTGAACTAATTGATGAGTGTTGAGGTGCCTTTTACCTGTAATTTGGTTTTTCTTGATACATGTCGATGTATATCATATCTTTTTGGGTTACGTAGATGGTTTCTGGTAGCTATACTTTGTGTACATTTATTAATACATTATTTTACCTATGATCATTTTATAAGTTGAGTCTGAAAGGGGTTGTAAGAAAAATGTTTGTTAGGGAGAACTTAGGAAGTGGGTAAGTCTTGTAATGTTTTACAAATAATTTTAAATGAGTAAGTAATCTTAGGTGTGAACAGAGAAGAAGGGTATGTGAAATAGGAAACACCCCATGACCGTGTCAAAATGTTTGAGATAACTAAGGAAACTAGCCAGAACACAAGAATATGGTTCCTTGGGATGGTTTGGGATAAACAAGAGGTACTTTGGTGAGAGTAATTGTAGGGATGATCTTGTTAAATGTTAAATGTGGAAGTTATTTGTTATAATTTAATTTATGTGCATGATTTATGTGATCTAATCTTAGTCAGTCGAATATACCTACCAGTACGTGTGGTTGTACTGATGTTATTGTTGCTACACCTTTTTTTGGTATAGATGTGTGAAAGGTTGTTTGAAGTTCTTACTTGGATTGAAGAGTCTCCATAACAACTTTTGTGCTCTACTCTTTAGACAAGAGTTGTGTCATTTTCCTTTTATTGTCTTATCTTCCATTAGCAGCTCTTGCACAAATTTAGACCAGATCTCTTAGGAAATGATTGTATTTTTAGTATTGGAAATAGCTAATGTGTATTTAAGTTGATAAGTTATTAATTGAGATTATTTCAGTTATTTTTTATTGTTAGTATCATTGAACTCATTTTAAAAGGACATTTGCATGCTTATGGTTGGGTGGTTCAGGGTTCTCCTATCTAGATAGATTAGAATAGGTGCCCACACGATCCTACCATAATTAGGGTCGTGAAAGTTCATATCATAGCCTGGGTTTCTGGTCTCCCGTGTATAATAGTTGTTTCAAGTAGAGTCTTATGGATTGGGGTGTTGACACCCACATCAAATCCACGGGGATTATAAGGCATTTAGGTGTTGTTTTGCTTCCTCCTTTCCTATTGTGTTGTCCCTGTCTGTTGTCTCCCTTAGTTTAGTCCGATCGGTATCTAGCCGCTTCCAATTGGTATCTTGGCATAAATAGTTCATAGTTGGATGGAACCAATTGGTATCTAGTCAATGTCGATTGGTATCTCACCTTAAAGAGTTTTAATGATATGTTGACTATGAAATTATGTGTTGTTGGTGATGTGTTCAGTTACTTACAGATGGGACAATGATTTGGTTGTTATGTGCTAAGGTATAAGTTGAATTGTCATTTTTTAAAGATATGATAAAGTTCTTATGTGATAGGAGTTATGAAAACTCACTGTTAAATTTATATCGCTATGAATTCATACATTGAAAAGTAAGAAAAGAGAGTAGACTTGTGTCATGTTTTTGAATTTTTTCTAGTTCATAACAGCGATCTGCCTGAGACCTCACCGCGACAAGACAGTTATCATCGCAGCGGTTCATCACGATGAATAAAGGGGTCGATAAGACAAAGCTCATCATAGCGATGAGCCAGTGTTCATCACCATGAGTCATCATAACAAAGCAACGGTCGTCGCAACAAAGTGGCACAAAATAGAATCTCAGATTTCAGTCCCCTATTTTGGGACTCCACTCTTGCAATGAATTTTTCAAGAGATAGAAACATATGAAAACCATGCCATAAAAATATTTGGCCTACAAACAAGTCCATAGTCTTATGGGTGCCACCAACGGCACCGTAAATCCAAAATGACAGAAATAAAGACTATCTAAAAAGTACAAAAAAGATGAGATATTGTCTTACAAGGGACCTCTATGGGAAAATAAAAGCAATAATAAGAGGGAATAAGGGGAGGGGAATGCTCTAGACACTCCATCAATTCTCTCCACTCAATCCACTAGACTCCTCCTCGCCCAACCTATTGATGAAGGAGAATTCCTAGGCATCCTCTCGTCTCACCTTAGGGATCTTCTTTACCGGAGTGAACTCTTTGAGAAGGGCTTGTATTAGCACCAGCACCTTGTCCCAAGGGCATCCCTTCTTTCTCTCCGTATCCACTCTTCGTGGAGCTCTATATGGGCCTATTCCAGGGACTCAAAGAAGGAAAGGGGAAAGAAGTACTACATTTGACAGTCTGGAGGCAAAAGAAAGCATTGTCTCCAACAAGACAAATGAAAAACCCTCTAGTATGGTCTTCCTCACTGCCACATCCACCTTGAGTGACTCTAAGGTCACACTGCCCAATGCCGAACTATCCCCCGCTCCATCACAACACTGGCCACTACTGCTCCCTCCCTCTAACTCTATCTTCCTCTTCTTCTTCCTGCGGCTGGAACCACCTTTCACTTTCAAAAGGTTGAAGGTCTTATCAATCTTAGTAATGCAGTTAGTAAGCTCTATAGGCACATTTTCCTGCCTTCACAGAGTAGAAATGAATTAAAGAAAGGGGAGGTCCCTGGTATGAAGTGTCATGATATATCTCCACTCCTTCATAATCCTTGCCCCTTCATTTCCCAGCACACCCTTTATCAAGGAAAACACAATCAGGGCCTGGGCAAAGGTCAAATCCGAGGTGTTGCTAGAAGGACAGACCCTCCTAGCCACTAACTGCAGACACCTTCGTGCATCTTCAATTCCTGCAAGTTCTTTTCACCTTCATCATACCAATGGAACTTGACCTCTTTCTGAGTAAACCTTGTCAAAGGGGCGGCTATGGATGAAGACACCTCAACATATCTCCTGTAGTACCCAGCTAAATCCAAAAAGCTTCTAATGTTTGATGAAGAAGTAAGTCTAGGACAATTCTTTACTACTTGTATTTTCTGCCTATCTATTCAAATGCCTCCTTAGATACCACATGACCCAAAAAAGCAATTGACTGCAACCAGAACTCACACTTACTAAACATGAGAGCATACAACACAACCCTCAGATGGTTTGCATACTCACTTCGAGAATAAACAAGGATGTCTTCTATAAATACAACGACAAACATTATCCAAGTATTATTTTAATACCATGTTCATCAATTCCATAAATTTTTTAAGAGAATTCGTTAGTCCAAAAGACATAACCACAAATTCATAGTGACCATACTGAGTTCTAAAGGCTGTCTTCAGAATGTCACACTTTATAACTCTAAGCTGATGATAACCGAATTTGAGGTTAATCTTGGATGAATAACTAACATCCTGAAGCTAGTCGAACAAGTCATCAATCCTAGGGATATGATATTTATTCTTGATTTTGACCGTGTTCAACTGATGGTAATCTATGCATAATCTAAGCGAACAATCTTTCTTATGCACGAAGAGAACTGGAGCACCCAATGGAGAGATATTGGGTCTGACGAAACCTTTATCTAGGGGGTCTTTTAGCTAATCTTTCAACTCCTTAATCTTAGTTGGAACCATTCTATAAAGAGGAATAGATGTGGGTTGCGTATTTGGAAAATGGTCTATCCGAAAGTGAATCTCTCACACATGAGGGACTCCAGGAAGATCCTCAGGAAACAGTTCAGAGAACTCAGTAACGATTGGCACTGACTGGAGAGGTGGGGTATCAGACTCAGAATCCTTAACCCAAACTATATGATAGATGCACCCTTTAGAGATTATTTTCCTAGGTTTAACGTAAGATATGAAATGACCCTTTGACATTGGAGGACTACCCCGCCACTATAAGACAGGCTCATCTAGAAACTAAAATCTTACAGCTCTCGTTCTGCAGTCGACAGGGGAAAAATAGGCATGTAGCAAATCTATTCCAAGAATGATGTCAAAATCAGTCATGTCTAATTCTACTAAATCTACTGAGGAGACACTATGAAGGACTGAGACTGGGAACTTTTTGTATACCCTCTTAGAAAAGACTAACTCACCGACTAAGTAGAGACTAATAAAAACTTTAGGAGTTTTTGAAGACTGACCCCAAATTTACATGCAATATATGGGGTCACAAAAGGTAAATAAGCCCTAGGATCTCTTAAAGCGTATATATCAAGATAGAAGACTTGCAATATACCACTTACTACATCTGGGGAGCTCTCCTGATCCTGACAAGATGATATGGCATAGAGACAACTTTTATGCTTACCAACGCTCGTACAAGAAATAGTACACTGCTGAGTTGTGCGACCTGCTAGAGCTAGTGAAGTAGTGGTTTATGCTCGATTACCTCCCAGTCCCTTCTTGGTAGAGAGGCACTCCTTCAATCTATGGCCAATCTGACCACGCCTAAAATACGCCTCTTTGATAGCAAGACACTCACCTGGATGTTTCTTACCACACTTAGGGCATGCTGGAAACATGTAGTTACCCGAAACACTACCGTATGACTTAGATCATAATTCCCTATTCTTATGATCATGGTGAGGTTTTTGAGATGGAGAACTAGCTAATGAATGTTCTAGAGCTGAAGACTCTTCTGAAATTGTGAGCGATTTCCACCACCCAACCACTGCTGAGAGTAGTTAAAACTACTTGTGCTAGCCTTTTTATTTTCCATCTATCTCTCCTTAAGTTTCTCTTCTTCTATCTACTCATCATAAGTTATAAGTCGGAAGATGTCCATATCTCTGACTAATATACCAGTCTTACATTTATTTTTGACCAAATCAAAAATACCAGAAATGTACTTGCTCATTTATGCCCTTGGCTCGGCCACCATTGCTGGAGCTTACCTAGAGAGCTGAGTAAACTTCATCCTGTACTCTTAGACATACATAGGCCCCTTCCTCAGATTTAAAAACTCCTCAACCTTATCCTCTCTCAACTCTTTTTGAAAGAACCTGTCCAGAAAGGCTCCAACAAAGTAGTCCCAAGTCATAGAAGTTGCATTCATGCCCCTCTTGTCCTTCCACTGTGTGAACCAAATATGAGCCACATCCTTCAGTTAGTAGGATTCTTATTAGACACTCTCAACTCTTGTAACCTGCATCACATCGAGAACGTTCTTCATTTCATCAATGAAGTTCTACAGATCCTCATCTACATTTGACCCAAAGAAATCTAGCAGGTTCATACAAACAAAATCTTCGACTTTGGCGGTAGCTGACCCACTATTTGGGTTAGCAGGAATAGGTGGCTGCTGATTATCTTGAGCTGTCACCACTTATGCTAATATCTAAATGACATTCCTAAATTAAGTGTTTATGACCTCATGGTCTAGAACTAGAGGATTTACATTAGGAGTATTGGCCCTGCGAGGAGGCATGATCTGAAATGCATAATGAACGGATTAGAAAGAAGAAATAGAGTTAAACTATATCTCATAATATTGAATCATGAAAGAAGTACAGTTTCCTAAAAATGTCTTGTAGACTCTCCCTCATAACTATGGCGTGCTTTACAACCATGAAAAAAACTCTACTTAACGCGACTTTCAGACAACCTAGGACACCTTAAACCTGATGTTGTGATACAAAGTTTGTCATGCCCTGAGACGACACCCTGGACGTAATATAGTGCTTAGAGACATAAGTGACCCAAAGCTAACCCATGGTCTGGAATATACAATGAATTCTAGATAATAAAGACTGAGCGGAAGCTAAACTAATTTAATAGTCTTTGCAAGTTTTTATAAAATAACTGAGGATACCTGAATATCAAACTAAGTTGGGAAAACAAAACAAATTAGAGTAGCCAACTCTATATTCAAAAGCCTCTACTACTAATTAGTTGCTGGGAAAATCCCCCAACTAACTCCAAATACTGAAAACTGAAGTAAAAAAAAGAAAAGCATTATAAAATCCATCCTTGGATGATGGCGACTCACCACTTGTAGTCACTGAGATGGCACTGGATCAAAATAATTGGGATGATGAGTCTGAGAGACTGAACTGCATTATGATAGGATGCGGCACAAAGAGTATGTGATCAGTACTTTAAATATACTGAGCATGCGGGATATGCAAGCTAAAAACATAACTAAATATGCAAGAATATTGATAATCTGTGTAAAGCTATAAACTTAATCTATAGTACTCAGGCCCAATTATAATATGCATAAAAATCTAAAATGCAGGAATGTTCTAAAAACATAATGAAAATAATAAAGATGATCTGGGGCCAAGTACATATCTAGTGAATCTAGTTATGTGGGAGAGTTTGTTAACCGACATAAGCCACGTGAGGTAAACATGAAGGCCAATGTATACGCCCCGTTGAGAGGACCCAATATACCTTGCTATGGTATAGAGGCATGACTGGCATGATCACTAATTATGTTTCCCAACTAAGGGGCTAAATAAGCCAATAGTGGAACCTAGTTTTGGGACTTTGGGTGATGTTGAACCCTAGTCCAACTCGGTGCTAAGTACTACTCCCAAAACTGAATACTGGTAGCTCATAAAAATCTTAGCTTTTGAATGCTGGTCAGAACTTAACTAATTTGGAAACATTTTCCAAAAATTGTAGGTTGAAAAACTGGCTAAATTCTTTACTCAAACTGAATGCTACTAGCTAGGCTAAATTCTGAAGAAAAGTAAATTCATATGAAAATACTATAATTTCAAGATAAATTCTTGACTTCTCAAATCTTTGTAAAAATCCATGCAAGTTATTAAACCTAAACCATAATTCAGTAAAATAGGGTATAAATCATGTAATAAGCATAAGGGCTGAATTTCATAGAAATCTGCATGATAAGGTAAGAACTCTAGTTTCTAAAATCATAAAAATTGAAACAAAAGCCTAAGGTTTTGGGCATAAGGGAGAACTAAACCCTTACTAAATACCAACATACATGAATGTAGAAGAAATCTTTAACCAAGATGGAGTCTGAAAGTTTAGAGAAGAAAGCCCTAGCCTAGAGTCTGAGAGAGTGTCTTTTCTTTTATCTGAAACTTAGTCAATAGAATGAGGCAGAATAATTCTAAGCCTGACTAAAACCTCTCAAAACCATGCCTAAAATGGCCTAGTTTAGGATTTAAAAGAGTGGGAAAAGACCAGAATACTCGTGACTTAAAATAAAAAATTGTAGAAAATTTTCATCGAATGGGCTGTCTGACAGCCTGTCAGACCTGCCATGGCCCATGGAATTGGCCGTCGGAAGGGGACAGACTTGGCTGGTCATCTAGACCATTACCACGGGTGAGGCCCACAGCTCATGGGACATCCCATTTCACGTGGCCTTGGCCGTTAGGCTAGGAGAGCTAGCTGAGTCACTAGCTGGCTCTCACTGCTCGTGGGATTCCCCATGACATATGGGCTAGCCGTCAGGGATAAGGTTATAAGAACGTCTCTCATGGCTGAGCTGATGGTTCATCGAGCCTCCCACGTCTCAAGGCCAATGGCCAGGGGACTTGAAATTCTACAAAATAATCTAATTTCTATGTTTAGATACAGGTTCAAATCTCGAGGTATTATAGTTGGTTAGGTCAAATCTGAGTTTTTTATTATTCTACTAGATCTAGAGGGTGATTTATGGCCTATTTAGAGGTTCCAGATGGTTCTCAAGATTTTTGAGGGCATACTGGTCATTTGATAAGATTTTAAGCTTCTCAAGTTTTAACTTGACCATGGTCAACATCTTTTTAAGACGACCCTTGAATAGAGATTTGACAATTCCAACAGGTATGTAATGTGTTTTATGATAAATTTGAACTATTAGTTTGTGTTCAGGAGGTTCCAAATGAGTTATAGGGGTCCATTCCCCAGGAAATTCCTAATCTTCAAAGTTGCTAGTTTCTAGTATCGGATGCACCTTTTTTGACAATCGTAAAGGGGTCTATTGCATACTTTAAGATTGAAATGATGGTCCTTCGTGATTGTGAGACCCTTATCACATTCATGTAGGAAAAGTGAAGTTTGGGTTTCCTTTACTCTTTGCAATTGCAAAGGTGATAGTCGCGCTCAAGATGCTATGGATCAGGACGAATTGCAATCGTGGTTAGAGTTTCGCAATTGTGATGCATGATTTTTCTAGTACTATTTTAAATCCCTATTTTCAAACATAAGATTCTAAATTTGATTCTTGGAGTTTTGGAGCACAGGTGTAACGACTCGTTGCATCACTCATAAAAAGTCACGATAAAAATGATTGAATGAATAATTTTGGTATTGTGAAATCATGGAATTTATTTTTTTGTTAGTTAAATGAAGCATAGGCTTAAAATATGATAAAAAGTGAACTGCCAGCACTCTTCGTCGTGGTGAGTCAAGGCTCTTCGTGATAGCTTGTCGCGGTGAGAAGGGTCTCATCAAGATAACTCATCGCATTAAGGAGGACATCGGCGCAATGAGGGTCGCAAGGCAGAACCCTTCTTAATGGGTCTCAGCCTCAAAATTATTTTCCAGAAAGGAGGTTTTCTTCTAAAAATGTTTCAGACCTATTCTAACCCTAGAAAAACAAGAAAAAGAGGAAAAGCTCTTAGGAAGGTCAGATTTTCTCCCTCCTCTTAGTGATTCCCCTTTTGGATATCCTGGAATAAGAACAAAATCAAAATGTCCACATCTAAGCAGTCGCTCGGCGTCAAAGTATGTTATGATTTAAGTAGTAGCAAGGACTTTGATTAGTAATCGTGAATTTTGTATAGAAAATTAACAGAGAAAACATGATTAGGCCTTAGGGGATGAAGTCGGGATGGAAATAGTTGGATTTAGTTGATAAACCAAAACTTGTGAATAATTATATTATGTTTTGCAAATTCTCATGTAAAGGAATGAGTTCGGATATAATGATTTAAGTCTTACATTGTTGTGTGTAATGAAAAGGAAAGAATTGAATCGTAGAGAGAACTAGATGGTGAAGTGTCAACTTCTAGGATGAATCTTGAATTAATTATAGTGATAATTGATAACCTATGTGAACTTGTTGCATTCATGTTGTGTTGACTTCTAATTTCTTGATGGTTTGATCTAATTGTTGCACTCCCTAATTCGGAGAATAGAAGGGTGTCCTAATAAGAATTATCTTAATGGAAAGACCTGGTAAATAGGAGAACTTGGTCGGCAGTAAAAGCTAAGATTAATTATGATTGTTTGATTTGTAAATAAAACCTAGTTTAACACCGATAAGAGGGTGGATTGTTGGAGTTGATTTTGTGGTCCTTGGGACATAGTTGAATTGATGGATAGGGGTTGGTGAAGTCTTGTATGCATAATATGTTTAATTAGAGTTGATACTCATTTTATTGCATGTTATGTGGTTAAATTACGTGAATTATGATTGGTCTTTGGACATATTTGAATTGCATATATTTTCCTGTTATGCTTGGATGAATAAGCTATATGTGCAGGAAGTGATGACTAAGTTGAGATGAATAAGCGTAAGTGTGTTTTGAGGCACTTTGAATACCATGAGGGATAGGCTTGAGAATATAGTTGCTTTGATATGGATATTGATAATTAATATGGATCGAATACCACGCCGGTATTATACAATGACACATATGGTCCCCTACAGGTCATGGCTAGTATTCAAAAATAAGACCCTTAGCATGTGTGTACACTCTTTATTTTGCATTACATTATTGTATGGTCATTCATGGTGAGCTGGTTTATGAACTGAAATGAGACTAGTGGTACTAGATGTGTTTATAAGATAAAGATAGACACAGATTCCTCTGTATGACTATTGAAAGTGAACTCTCTTGCATTCTTGTGTTGGTACTCTTTGAATTGTTAACTTGATGTTACTGCTGCTGAATTGACTTAAGATGACTATTTGTTAACTGAACTAATTGTTGAGTGTTGAGGTGTCTTTTACCTACTATTTGTTTTGGCTTGATACATGTCGATGTCTGTCATATTTGTTTGGGATAAGTATATGGTTTCTTGTAGCTATACTATGTGTACCTGTATTAATTTATTATTGTATCTATGATCATTTTATGAGTTGAGTCTGAAAGTGGTTGTTGTCTAAGCAAAATATTTGCTGGGGAGAACTTGGGAAGTGGGTAAGTCTGGTAATGTTTTACAACTAATTTTAATTGAGTAAGTAATGTTAGGTGTGAACAGAGAAGAATGGTATGTGAAATAAGAAACACCCCATGATCGTGTCAAAATGTTTGAGATAACTAAGGAAACTAGCCAGAACACGAGAATGTGGTTCCTTGGGATGGTTTGGGATAAACAAGAGGTACTTTGGTGTGAGTCATTGTAGGAATGATCTTGTTGAATGTTAAATGTGGAGCTTATATGTTATAAGTTAATTTTTGTGCATGATTTATGTGATCTAATCATAGTCGGTCCAAGATACCTACCAGTACGTGTGGTTGTACTGATGCTACTCTTGCTATACCTTTTCTTTATGTAGATAAGTGACAGGTTGTCTGAAGTTCGTACTTGGATTGAAGAGTCTCCATAAACCACTTTTGTGCTCTACTCTTCAGACAGGAGTTGTGACATTTTCCTTTTATTGTCTTATCTTCCATTAGCCACTATTGTACAAGTTTAGACCAGATTTCTTGGGAAATTATGGTATTTTTAGTATTGGAAATAACAAATGTGTATTTAAGTTGATAAGTTATTAATTGAGATTATTCAGTTATTTTTTATTGTTAGTATCATTGAACTCGTTTTAAAAGGACATTTGCATGCTTATGGTTGGGTGGCTCAGGGTTCTCCTATCTTGATAAATCAAAATAGGTGCCTTCACAATCCTACCATAATTAGGGTCGTGACAGTTGGTATCAAAGCCTGGGTTTTCGGTCTCCCGTGTACAATAGAAATGTTAAGTAGAGTCTTATAGATTGGTGTGTTGATGTCCACATCAAATCCTCAGGGATCAATGCGGCATTTAGGTGCGGTTTTTCTTCCTCTTTTCCTATTGTGTTGTCCTTGTCTGTTGTCTCCCTTAGTTGAGTGTGAGCAGCATCTAGCTTATTCCAATTGGTATCTTGGCATAAATTGTTCGTTGTTGGATGGAACAAATTGGTATCTAGTGAATGTCAATTGGAATCTCACCTTAAGGAGTTTTAATGATATGTTGACTGTGAAATTTTGTGTTGTTGATGATGTGTTCAATTACTGATAGATGGGATAACGATTTGATTGTTATGTGCTAAGGTACAAGTTGAATTGTAATTTTTTAAAGAGATGACGAAGTTGTTATATGATAGGAGTTATGAAAACTCACTGTTAAATCTATATCAATATGAATTTGTACGTTGAAAGGTAAGAAAAAAGAGTATACTTGTGTCATGTTTTTGAAATATTTCCACTTCATAGCAGCAATCTGCCTGAGACCACACCACGACAAGATACTTCTCATCGCAGTGGTCTATCCCGATGAGGAAACGGGTCAATGCGACAAAGATCTTTGTAGCGATAAGCCAGTGTTCATCACCATAAGTCATCGTGACAAAGCAACAGTCATCGCAACAAAGTGGCACAAAATATAATCTCAAATTTCAGTCCCCTGTTTTGGGACTCTACTCGTGCAATGAATTTTTCAAGAGATAGAAACATATGAAAACCATTCCACAAAAGATTTTGGCCTACAAACAAGACCATAGTCTTATGGGTTCCACCAATGGCACCATAAATCCAAAATGATAGAAATAAAGACCATCTAAAAAGTGCAAAAAAGATAAGAAATTGTCTAACAAGGGCCCTCCATGGGAAAATAAAAGCAGTAATACGAGGGAATAAGGGGAGGGGAATGCTCTAGCCACTCTATCGATTCTCGCCACTCAAGCCGCTAGACTCCTCCTTGACCAACCTATTGATGAAGGAGAATTCCTAGGCATCCTCTCGTATCACCTTGGTGATCTTGTTTCCTGGAGTGAACTCCTTTAGAAGGGCCTTGATCCCTTTCCATATTTGCACCAGCAGCTTATCCCAAGAGCATCCCTTCTTCCTCTCCATATCCAACTCTTTGCGGAGCTCTATATGGGCATGTGGCAATGAGTTAAATAAGGAAAGGGGAAAGAAGTACCTTTTACATTTGACAATCTGGAGGTTGAAGAAAGCATTGTCTCAAACAGGACAAATAAAGAACTCTCAAGTATGGCCTTCATCGCCACCACATCTACCTCGAGTGACTCCAAGGTCACCCTTTCCAATGTCAAACTAGCCCTCACTCCATCACCACACTGGACACTGTTTCTCCCTCCTTCTGAATCTATCTTTCTCTTCTTCTTGTTGCGGCTAGAAGCACCTCTCACCTTCAAAAGGTCGAAGGTCTTATCAATCTTAGTAATGTAGTTAGTGGGCTCTATGGTCACATTTGCCTGCCTTCACAGAGTAGAAATGAATGAAAGAAAGTGGAGGTCCCTAATATGAAATGTCATGATGTATCTCCACTCCTCCATAATCCTTTCCCCTTCATTTATCGGAACACCCTCTATCAAGGAATACACCATCAGGGCTCGAGCAAAGGTCAAATCCGAGGTGTTGCTAGAAGGACAGACCCTCCCAGCCACCAACTGCAATGCATCTGGGGTGAAGTGGATGCTGGCAATACTTGTCTTTTGTCAGGCCTTAGGAACCGAATCCTTGTGCTCCTCAACTATAAATTCCCCTCCGCACCCAGTATTCAGTCTCATCGGGATTTGGCAAACCCAAAGCGTTATTTATTTCCACAACAGAGATCCTAATGTGCTCACCCTAAACATAGACTATGGGATTTAGTGAGCCCCAGTTAATAGTGGTAATATGGGCACACAACTCCCGAACCTAATTTTCATTAACCTCATCGTGTATCTGACCAGTGGTAGCCACTTGATGTTTTTTAGCCAATTATAGAACTCTGACGCCTACTCTTTGATCTCTAATTTTTCGGGCTCCCTCCCTAGATCAAAACTAAGAAGGCTCCTCTCTTGAATAAATCTCTTGTTCCTTCGATCCAAATACCACCAGTGGCGCTCCTTGTTTGCAAATTGTTCGTATTCCACTGCTTCTCCTTTAGCCATGTTCATCTCTGTGAAAGGGAAAATAATAGTGTTACATAATATGTTAACATTTAAATGGCAAGGAATGATTAAAGAGGCTAGGATGTCAAAAAGGATCCTGTTGGAAAATGTTTTCCAGCCTGTACAGCTTACTATTTTAGGCCTCTCATCATAATGAGCGTCACCTCATCACGATGAGCCGTCACAATGAGAAGCATCTCATCGCCACAAATTCGTTGTGCCCAGCAAAGCTAAATGTCAAAAATGGCAATTTATGAAAATGTGTTCTATTTTATTAATTTTTCCTACAGATTGTGCATAACCCGCTAGCATACCACTCTTATTCGTTGTTTTTATGATGATTTAAACTTCAAAAATGAAGCCCCAAGAATTGAAAATAATTCAACAATATTTTCTAACATTTCTACCCTATTTCGAGTCTAGGACTCCATGTTTGTGGAAACTGCATGAGGGTCAGTGTCAATGCGTTAACAATGTAAATCTAGTAAGTATGCTTTGTAAATTGACCCTGTAAGGGAAGGGAACTACCCCATACCCCAAGCCCCATTTTCTATTAAAAAAATCAAGCAACTTGGGAACAAAATCTATGTAATCTAGATGTCATAATCATGGTGTGAAGTCTTTGGAAGAGTAATTACCTTGAAAAACCAATGAATGGGGTGTTGAAGTTTAGAGCATTTTTGTGTGGGTGTGAGGGGGTGATTTTTGCAAAGTGGGAGAAATGAACTTCTCCCCTCCCTTAAAATGTAATGACCCAATTTCTCAGGTTATGATTGCACCTACAACCTCCTATAGGCAAACCAATCCCCATAGTTCAGAATGGTTAGTAATGGGCTACTAGCAAAATAAACACTCGGAAGAAGAAATATAAGCGGAAGCAAGAGAGATAAGTAAAGAAAATACACAACTGGAATATATATATAGGAAAACTAAACCATCCTACGACTTGGTATCATATTACAGAAGCCACTACTAAATACAGAGTACAAAAGGGTACAAAAGAATATATACAACTATCTCCAAATAACAAAAGAGTGTCTGTTACAAAAGAAGATATAAAAGCTAAGCCTCGATCGCCAAGAGCTCACCCTCAGTCTCAAATGTCTTGAAGTACTGTACGAGTCTCTATGCAATCAATAGAGAGATATCACACTAAGATTTGCACCAAGAAGATACAGAAGTGTAGTATGAGCACCAATTGCAAAGCAATGGGTCCCCAGTATGCATCATAGGCCGACTGAGCGCATATAAGATATAAAAGCAGTAAATAGTAGATATGAAGGAAAGTAGTCAAAGAAAACAAACAGAGAAGTACACAGAAGCTAGCACAGATATAATATAAGGAGATAAACAACCATACTAGTCTAGCCACAAGAGATAAGTAACACATGGAACACAGGGAGAACACACCTAGATCCTTGCAACAACAATATATAAAGAGAGAGTTTAAGAAGAATGGCGGTATACCGGTAACCTCAAATAAAAGGGAAGGAAAGAAAGGCAAGTAACCATACTCATGCTTGAAACAATACTAATAATGAAATTATGCTAATAACATAACCTTTAAAGATAAGAATAATCAGAAAGCAACCTCACAAGTACATCTCTAGGATAGAATAAGTTACATCACCAAAGCTCGGAAGGCCACTAACCAGTGCCACAATAAGATAGAATCCATTATTCTACCAACGATCGAAAAGCCTCTAACAAGTACTGCATTAAGATAGCATAAGATAGTCTACCTACAGTCCCAATGGGTGCCCATACACCCCAAGAACACATACAAGTGAAAACAAACCCTCGAACATCCCATACTACCAGAGCGCACACTCAATAAACACAAACAAGAGTGGAACCAAAAACAAATGAATGATATGATGTGATATGTTAAAGCTAGGTATGACAGTAGTATTGTATGTACCTATTCCGGTGCCGATACACCCAATAGATAGGATCCACAGAAGAATGCACCCGTATACCTAAACTACACTGTATACCCCTACTTCGGAACTCACAACACGTAGCCCTAGTCCAGATCGGCAAGGTCGATAGAGGTCCTCGACCACTTACTAAATATCAGAATTTCAAATATAACCGTCCAGAGTGTATCCGAGTCTAAACCAGTGATTATAATCTCAAAGTGAGTTCCCAGAGTCTATCTGGGTCTAAATCAGTAAGTCCAATCTCAAAACCCCACAAAGGGTTCCCAGAGCATAACCAGGCCTAAATCAGTAGTAAAAACAAATCTAGCAATCGGCTTGATTGAGTCTAGTTTAAGTGTGAATAACCAGGGATAAAGTCATCATGATACATCTTTTAATCCAAGAATATCCATAAAATCTGTTTAATATCCTTTTATAGCCATTTATACTTAAAACAGGCCCTCGAGGCCATGCAAGGTTTAGAAAAAATGGTTATAGTAGGCCCGCAACCAAAGTAGTAGTATATAATGAAGAAAAACCCTTTATATAAATTATAATGGTATGCACAAACACAATCAGTATCCCAATGGCTCACAATCAACCTATCAGCCCTGCACAGGCTCAATCCAGTCTACAACATAGATAACCAGCCTAAAATCGTAATCCAATATCCGAGACTCATGGACATTCCCAAATAATCCACCATCTATGGTCCAAAGGCAACTACAAGGCCACAAGGGGTGATACTACACAACAAATACGAACACTACAAAAGACGTGTAAAATAAAATGAACAAAAAGAAATTGAACAAGGTCTGGGGTGACAAGCTAATAAACCCAACCCAAGGATGCTAAATAATACAATTATAGGCTATATATGCAGAGTTTATGTAAAGGAAAACATAACCTACCTGTCGTCTAACGATAAGCTGCTGGAACAATTTTGTCTAAGTTTGAACTACTCTAAGAAGCTCTGAATAGCTAACACACTATCAAGAATGTAATCTACGCATTAAAACAAGACTAACGATACCCATATTGCTAAAAATTTAGCCGGGATGAAATCCAGGTCACAAGCGAGGCCATGGGCCCTGCAATCCAAAATCGAAAATGAAAAACACAATGATGCTCCCAACACTTCCAGGAGTGCATGCTCTGTAAAAGAGCAAAAATTGAGTAGTAAAAGGGCTCAAAACATCCCATGGAAACATAAAATCTAGGAGGGAATTTCAAAGAGAGAATTAAGGAATTAGACGAGAAAACATACCAATTGAAGATGAGGAGATAATCACAGACAAGAATTGACCACCCCAGAACTTTAGAATCAGTCCACAGAGAGAAAAGGAGCTTGAGCTCAAGAACATTGGAGAGAAAACCAGTTCAAAGTTTGTTTTAAAATGAAATAGAGAAGAAGGCCTGAATTTAAACACTCCCAGCAATTTTTGCAAAAACAGAGATTTTCATCACATATATGGAGGTCATTATTCACCCATGCCTCCATAAATGCAGAAAAACAACCACAAATGCGGTCATCATAAAAGTATATATGTTCATTGAGGGAGGTCCGCAATTCCTAGACTTACTACTGCTACTGAGTTCCGCAGCTTTATTGGGTTAGCAGGTTACTAACGATGGTTCGTTGAGGGATTCTCTTCCATAGCAGCACCCTTGACTATGCTGACTAGGAAGGATGTCCCATTTCAGTGGTCGGATCAGTGTGAGGATAGCTTCCAGAGGCTTAAGGCCTTATTGACTTCAGCTCCAGTTTTGACTTTGCCGGTTGAGGGTCAGAGCTTCTCCGTGTATTGTGATGCTTCTGGGTTGGTCTTGGTTGTGTGTTGATGCAGCAGGGTCGAGTAGTAGCATA